>JAMQGT020013342.1:0-10492 GCA_024447675.2 Pterophyllum scalare
CCATGAAACCTCCCACACTAAAATGACAGGTGTTTCAATTTCATTGTCCAGCCCCTGTATATATGTATTTAGACCTGCATTTAGACCTGTTGCTCGTATTCCATTGGACAAAGTGCTGCACTTAGTCCAATGGAATTGATGTTGAGGTGCATTTTTAAATAAAGTTGAGTGAGGCAGCCTCTGGTCTGTCCTCCAGCTCGCTCACGGATGGTATCGAGAGTAACGAGGGTGCGCGCGGCCTCAAATAAACACATTTGCAAACACTTCACCGTAGAATAAAACAAGCCTTGTGAATATTATAGCTTTAACACATTTGATTATCTACAGTCATGTATGATACCTGACCGGCAGAGATCAGCTCAGTGTTGCAGATAGGGAAACCTTCACCTTTAGCAGCTGCACTGAAATCAGCTCTTCTGTGTCACAGCAAACTGGAACAACTCCAACACAAGCATAAATTTAGCAGGATCCATTGAACCCTTCCTAAATCACACACTTGAACCGCTTTGTGAACCATCATCAACCGTCATCGATGACGCCACTCCCCCTAAACGAAGACCCTCGTTCTGCGCTTCACAATAGACTTCCTGGATTTCTGAACCCTCTGCACAGCATTCCTATCAGTAATAAACTGGTCTGGAATCTGCGCTACAGCAAGTATAACAAGTACTGATGTGACAGCAGGAGTGCTGTTCCTGCATGTGTGAGTGGCATTAAAGGCAGGGGCAGTCTTCACAGTACAACACTGAGCTCATAGCAGGAAGGGAACCGCACAAGTATGGCCGGCACATGTGCTAGGAAGTACATTTACAACTTTTATACTGATTTACTGTGAGAACGATGTTCTATAATATTGTCAGCCTTGGATAAGGAGCTGAAAAATCACCAGATTAACTGAACTCTGATCAGTTAATTTTGTGTCCTGTGTCTATATTTGTTGCCTTTTTAAATTGTTTTGATCTCATGGCCTCTGACAGTGGACTCATTTCTGTGCTTGTTCTGTAGGACCTCAGTGCAGCTTTTGATACCGTTGACCATAACATTTTGTTACAGAGATTAGAGCATGCCATAGGTATTAAATGTACTGCACTGCAATGGTTTGAATCATTTATCTAATAGACTCAAATTTGTTCATCTAAATGGGGAGTCTTTTTCATACACTAAGGTTAATTATGGAGTTCCACAGGGTTCTGTGCTAGGTCCAATTTTATTTGCACTATACATGCTTCCCTTGATACACAATGGCTGTGGCTTGTTCCTTCTCCCACCTTAGGTGCCACCCCTCTTGTACAGCTGACTCAACTCAGCAATTAAGCCGGCATACTTAAGGCCAGAGAGGAGAGCTTAAGGGCTATAGAGCTTTTGTGAAATGAGCTTGTGAGGTGTGGTTGCTTGCTCCTACGCTGTGTAGATTAGGGTATTTTGGTGATTGAGGCCTTCTGACTTACTGTTGATTTGGAAACTAACTTCTGTGTTTTGTTTTTCTTTCTTTTGAAGGTGATAGTAGCCTGTTGGTCTCTTTTAGTTGAACCATTAATAAAAATCTTTTATTTAAAAAGTTTTGCCTCCTTTTTGTCGACCTGGACACTTTTTGTTACTTCCCTACACCCCCGGTTGCTTTAGAGGAATGTAACAATGGCATTACCTTGGTCTCCAGTAACACTTAGAGAAATCTTGGAGTCATTTTTGACCAGGATATGTCCTTCAGTGCACATATTAAACAAATATGTCGATACTTAAGAGTAGAATGGGAGGCAGAGCCTTCAGCTTTCAGGCTCCTCTTCTGTGGATCCAGTTCCCAGTTTCGATTCAGGAGACAGACACTCTCTCTATTTTTAAGATTAGGCTTAAAACTTTCCTTTATAATACAGTTTATAGTTACGACTGGATAAGGTGACCCTGAACCATCCATTATGCTGCTGGAGGGTTCCCCATGGTGCACTGAGTGTTTCTTTTTCATTCACCTCTTTTTACTCTGTTATTATACCCCACTCTGGGGCTGGGCGATATGGACCAAAAATAATATCTTGATATTTTTTAGCTGAATGGCGATATACAATATATATCTCGATATTTTTCCTTCCCAAAAGGTATAAACAAAAAGACACTTCTGAGTCAAAGCTACGTGTCCCAAATGTCACACAGGCACTTTTATTAACACTTAGCTGTAGATGTACACGAGAAATTGCTCCAATATTATATATATTATATTGGCATATTTAAATAATAATGCTCATCAAATAAATTAATGCTTTTTTCCTCCATAACAAAGACTCACAGCTGTGATATTAAAATGTAAAGAGAAAAGATTCAGAGCAAAAACAGCAAAATGCCGACTTATTCTTCAAAAAGCCAGTCTCCAGTGAAGTAGACTTCAGCAAAGTGCTTCCTCCTGTGTACTCCTGTACATCTAGTACTCTGTGCAAATAACAAAACATGTAAACAGACTGAACAAAATTCCATCCTTCGGTCAGCAGGGTTGAGGACTTGAGCAGTTATCCTAACAGCCAGCAACGTGGCCACTAGCATTAGCATCTGTACGGCGGAAACGATTTGTAGTGCTCCGACCTTTTGTCAGGGCTTGTTTTTGGCATTCTCTACAGAATACATTATTCTGCTGCTCATCTGACACTTTAAATCTGAACCACTGCCAAATAATTGAGCTTTTTTTTTTCTTGTTACTATTCAGCTTTGTGTCTCTTTCCTTTTCCATTCTGTCGCTTCCTGCATGAAGCGGTCAGGGAGAGAGGCAGGACAGTGTGAAGTTGTACAGAGACAATTTGGGAGAAGAGAAAGGTGAACTGGTGGATCTACAAGTATAATTGCAACATGACATACTATGTTGATATAAACAATATTGTCTCATCTTATATCTCATATAAAAATGTATCAATATAGCGAGTTTTTAAGAAATATCGATACAAATAACAAAACATGTAAACAGACTGAATGAACAAAATTCCATCCTTCAGTCAGCAGGGTTATAGCCAGGACCTTCTAGCTGTGAAGCCCAGTCCTACCCCACTCTGCATTTAATCATTAGTTATTATTAATCTCTGGCTCTCTTCCACAGTCTGTCTTTTGTCCTGTCTCTCTACCCTCAGTTCCAACCGCTCGCAGCAGATGACTGCTCCTCCCTGAGCCTGGTTCTGCTGGAGGTTTCTTCCTGCTAAAAGGGAGTTTTTCCTTCCCACTGTCACAGAGTGCTTGCTCATAGGGGGTAGTTTTGACTGTTAGGTTTTGTGTAATTATTGTAGGATCTTTACCCTACAATATAAAGCTCCTTGAGGCAACTGCTTGTTGTCATTTGGTGCTATATAAGAGCCAAAGGCTTTCATTGTTTCTGCTTAGCAAACCATGACAGATTAAATAGGTAGATAAATAAATAAGTCATGATGGATCACATGGCACGGCTCAGTGCAAAGGGCCATTTACACTGTAAGGTGTGCAGCCTAATGCAAACTGTTTCCTAAACTGTCAGATTCATGCTAAAAGGACTGAAAGCTCAGTGGTGTCTGTGACAGTGATTTGAGGAAAAACATATTCACATTCACACCTATGGGCAATTTAGAATCACCAATTAACCTAACCTCAGTAACTGCATGTCTTTGGACTGTGGGAGGAAACCAGAGTATCCACAAACACAAACACATGCAAACTCCACACAGAAAGGCCCGGGCCGAGGTGGATTCAAATCCAGGATCTTCTAGCTGTGAGGCAACAGTGCTAACCACCACGTGACCACGCTACCCTAGTTTGTCTTCGTGTCGCATAAAAATGACGTCTGGGACTTTCGGACTACATTTCTGAAGAAGTACTGATTTGTAATGGAAAATGACCAAAACCAAGTACTGTAGAGTAAAGTATAGCTGAGTCGAGTCGAGCCAAGTGGGAACTAGTGAAAAAGACGTATAACACACACAGGTGAACACACAAACTGTTGATGTGGTCTGAGAACATTCAAACTGCTTGATTTGCCTTTTACTATCACAGCACCAAGTAAACAATGTGATGTTTCAGTGTAACTGTAAGTTCCCTATTCCACCTTCTAACAGCTCCACCCCTTCCCTCTCTTTGCAAACATCCGGCTACACCTTTCCAGTTGGGATGACATCCCGATATCCTCTGTGTAGATCCTGGTGAGGTGGATCAGTGAGCCGATATCTCACTCACTCCTGACAGACAGCTTGATGTCATCCATGTGTAGGAGGTGGCTCATGGTCACTCCACTCCTGATTCTGTATATGTAGGTGTCCTCTGTGAGTAATCTGTTTGTCTTCCTCAGCAGGTGTGGAGGACCTCCACGTGAGGATGGTGCTGCTTGGGAAAACTGGAGTTGGGAAGAGTGCATCAGGAAACACCATCTTAGGAAGAAATGCTTTTGAATCCTTTTGTTCTTTTACTCCAGTAACATTGGAGTGTCAGAAAGTAACAGGTCGGGTGAAAGGTCAGATCCTGGCTGTAGTTGATACTCCAGGTCTGTTTGATGCCACACTAACTGAAAAAGCAGTAAGGAAAGACATTGTTAGATGCATCTCCTTTGCTGCTCCTCGTCGTCATGTGTTCCTGGTTGTGATCCAGATTGGCAGCTTTACAAGAGACGAACAAGGAACCATGAAAACCCTTTAGAAGATGTTTGGAGAAAAGGCAGTACATTACACTATGGTCCTGTTCACCCATGGAGAAGATCTGGATGCAGGTGGAACCAAGACGGAAACTAATTACTAAAAATGAAGCTCTGCATGACTTCATCCAAAAGTGTGGAGGAAGATACCATGTTGTTAACAACAAAAGTGAGGATCTCTCTCAGGTGAGAGAGCTGCTGGTTAAAATCAATGACATGCAACAGGAGGCTGAGAGAGCCATCAGAGAAGAGATGGAAGAAGAAAGAAGACGGGCAAAGAGAAAGAAGAAGTTCCTGAAGGCTGCTGGGATAGGAGCGGGTGTTGGAAGTATTATGTTTGGTCCACTGAGAGCAGCTCTGGGAGCAGCAGTGGGAGCCACAGTTGTAGCAGTGAAAGAGAAAAAAAAACATGTTACAAAATGAAACAAAGAATGTTTTCGATCTGATCACATTTTCATAATTTGTCTGCTTTGACTGTATCATCTTCTCTTGAAGGGTATTACTTCCTGTGGATTTTGGGGACGATGAGCATGGTCATCTCAGTAATGATGATTAATTATTGATTAGTGGGACACGGGGCTTCAACTACAGATTATTTTGGTAGTTGACTAATCTGTCAATTATTTTTTCAATTAGTTGATTAGTCAGCAATTATTTCAATCTTACCTCACCTGTTCAAGCCTGCCCACCTTGTTGTCTCTTTTCACAATTAAAATAATTACCCATAATGACCCATAAAAATACGAGTTTGAAACTAATCCCATATATTTTTAACCTTAATGTGACCATCACAATAAATATCAAATAAACAATGCATATTAAAATGAATGCAATTTTTAAATGAAAATAGAATGTGTACATAAGTAAATAAAAATGTCCTCTGTCCAAAAGTTCAAATAAGGCTTCAAATTAAATTCAAAGTCCAGATTTCAACTCAATTGAAATGCTGCACCTCAAGAGAGCTGTGCTTAAAAAAATACTTGCAAACCTCAATGAACTGAAACAGCATTACTGCAGCTAGATGTGGTTCTTCAAACTGCTGAATCAGGGGGTTTACTAGTTTTTTTATAGGACTTCATTGACTTGAACAAAAACATTCTTTTCGCGGGACAGTATGTGGTGGTGTCTAATGACGAAACAGAAGTGAAGCAATCACCAGACTGCAGAAGAGTTGAACGGAGGAAGCTTGTGGTTGTGTAGGTGCTCTTTATGTCCTTTATGTTATTATGAATAGACCAGAAGCAGCAATAACTCTCTCATGCTTGGCTTTGTTCCACACAATGCTTCTTTTTTTTAATTATTATTATTTATTCCTTATTTTCCATTAGAGCTTTTCTCCCCATTCCAGTCCATGTGTTGACTTGACTTGGAGGACTTAGAAAAAAAAAAAAAAAAAACTTTGGCAACTTTGTAAAAGTAATTAAATAGATTTGTTCTGTAAAGGCTCATTGAATATTTGTTATGCAGTCCTCTGAATTCTTATAAAAAAGCAAATTGTTTTGCAGTCAGTCTTCTAATTTCTTATATAAAAAGATAACAATCATGAAAAAAAAATCATTGGCTCATGTGCAACTTTTGAAACATTATTTTGTTTGAAAAGTAAATGAATGCAGAGACTTTATTACAGATTGTTATATTCCTGTTAGCAGAGCTCAGTATTTTTATATATTAAACAAATAAACAATGATCATGCCCATTAATGGCTTGTTACAGAACAACAGTACCAGAGAAACTTCATAGATATAAACAAATATTTTTACAAGCCTTTTTCTGTCCCACATACAGCGCTTGCTGTTTTCGTCACTGCTGCTGTACAGATGTGGTTTAACAGAATGGTCGTAGCGTAATCAGCCACACATTCAACATCTCAGTGTCAGGTATGCTTTCATTTTTTTCTCCCTTTGTATGAAAATATGCATATGTAATGTTTCTGATTGAAAGTGTTCATTTTAGCTATCATTGTAAAAGACATTTGCCAGTGGATTGAAAACTAATAGTAACACAGGCAAGTGTACAGCTACATTTCACTTGCTTGCTTCATATTTACATTTACATAGAGTCAAGAAGGAGCATTTTATTGGCTCACTAATTCTCATTGTGGTGTTTTGTGTCATAGTAAATGCTCACTTGTGTCACAGCCTACTTTCCCAAGTGAAGTACACCTGCTGTCCTGCAAACCCACCTGTTCTTCAAGTTGTGCAGAAACACCAAAATTACCAGCTTCCCATAAATATGGACTCTAGACTCCTCTAGACTCCATGTAAATCAAATGATGTAAAAATGTGCCCTGGTATGTGGCTTTTCATATTGTTAAGCTGAAGATAAGTGATCAACCACACCGCACACAGTAGTGAACAGAAGAGGTTTGTGGTTGTGTAGGGCATTTTAGTTTAACCCGAATAGACCAGAAGCAGCAACAAATTCATGCTCCATTTTTTTTATTATTAGTTTATTTGTATTTTTAATTTGTAGTGTTTTTTTTTTCACTTTGAGCAATAGAAAAAACCCTTATTGAACTCTGTTAGACAATGTTTTGGCAGTTTTAGAGAAGATTAGGCAGCTAGATAGATTTTTTCTGTACAGAGTCAGTGAATACTTATCATTCAATCATTGGGCTGATTTTGTTATGGAAGGCTAGCAATCATGTGAAAAAGAAAAATCGGTTTTGCAACATGATCACTCGCTCATCTGTGACTTTGGAAACATTATGCTTTCCGAAATGTCAATGAAAGCAGTGATTTCATTGCACATTTTTGCACCTCCCTTACTTGCTCATGATTTGGATATTTTAAACAAAGACTTATTTACCTGTGCAGTCATGACTTGTTGTGAAAAGAGATGATATGAGCAAAGAGAGATATGACGAAGCATTTTTACCAGGTCATCTCGCATGGTTTCTGTCCCACACAGCTCGCTGTTTTTGTCACTGCTGCCGTCAGAAATGGTGCGGTTTCATTTAAATGTGCAGGAAGTCAAAGAGAGAAAGAGTTCTGACAGTGACCTCTTGTGGTAAGAGATGCTCCACCTCAGGCACATGGTTCACTAAATACTGCAGTTTGGACGGGTAGCCTTAAAAATCGATAAAATCTGCTAAAATTGCTGAAATGTGTGGAGACTGCTTAAAAAGAAAAACACAATTTCATTATACTAACTAAAGTGTGCCACTTCTGTTACATGGTCTGGAAAAACAGGTTCTCTTCAACAAATTAGGATGAAATCCCAATTTGTAGAGCAATTTTCTCTAAGGTAAAGACCATAAACAGAAAACAACTTCCCCACCTTTTAAAACAGGTTCACTGCTGCTGCTAGCTTCTTTGGAAACATCGACACCAAAGCGAGAACAGAATTAAAACTGCTGGGACTTGACCTGCTCACACAACTCAGTCCTGAGACCTTAAATCACTCATGACTGCTGATATTGCTCAACACACATAGTTGGTCACATGAACGAAAAACTTTGAGTGTTTCTTCTGCTGTAAATCCCAAAGCGCTAATCAACCAATCACTAAAAAAAAAAATGGTTATTGAAAAATGCCTCCCATTTTTCTTATATTATACTCACTGGAATTACTTGGGAGAGGAACCAGAAAAGTTGAAATATAGCCAGCATGTTCTACATGACTCTTAATCAATATGTGAGATGAGTTGGGGAATTACATTTTTCTCTGTGAATGGAAATTTTTTCTTCTCAGCTTTGGTGTCTGGCTGTCACAGCCCACACAAATGTTCTGTGCATACTCTCTCGCTCTCTCTCTCACTCACACACACACACACACACACACACACACACACACACAAACACACACATTGGTAATTGTATTTTCACTCTGGTAGACAAAGCCCCGATTCACACTGCAAAGTGACCGAGCACACGGAGGCTGTGCGAAGGCAGCACTTGTGGCAGGCCTGATTAGAAGGTGCCTCTGAGGTCACAAAAGCGAGTCTGTGGACTCTTCTGTAACGCAGCAGCTTAAAAAAAAAACTCCTGCGAGGAGCACAGAAACGCTGAGTACGTGTCATCTTCCAAAATCATGACAGAGAGTAACATGTGTGATGTTCAAACCTATGTGTGAACTGCATACCACGTGCTTCGCACATATAAACCCCCTCAATTCTAAAATATACACACGCATTGAGACCTGCTTACCTTTCACGGAAATCAAAATGAGGTTTCAGCCCTGGGAAACATCTAACGCATTGCACACGCAGAGGCAAACACATTCTCACACACCAAATACAGACCGCTACCATAGAGCTAGGACCTGTGGGATTTTAACCCGAGTGTCTGGCCTGCAGCAGTGCAACAAACCTTTTCACAGGGTAAAAAGGAATGCTAAGTATGCTTAAGCCATGTGGTTTTGCTAAAAATACAGATGTCTTCAAGAGGATTACACAGGAGCAGGGATCAATTAAGAATATAAAAGTATCACATTTGAATTATTTTACCCTGTTAAACAGTCTGATCCATCATTAAAAAAAAAGAAGTAACATCATTCTTGGTTGAGTTTTAATGTTTGGTTAATTAAGGTGCTGTTTTAGTTACACCTCTGACATCAGTTCTAGATGCCGCCATGCTGTCTAGATTTATACCGGTGCTGAGTTAAGTACACAAACATATATCTAATGGAAAATATAAATAATAAATGTTATCTTTCAGCTGACATGCATAGCAGACTCTCTGCTCATGTGCACAATATGTGTGTGATTATTTGCTCGGCAATGTCCACCACAACATGCCGGGCTTGGGATTAAGAAGAAAAAAAAAGGCATCTGGCTGCCAGGTTTGGTACAGGAGGAAGGAATTTGATGTTTTTGTAAATCCAGTTGGAAATGTACAAGGTTGAGATAAAAGGCTGAAAAGATGAGAGAATTTTAAAACTAAAGATACAGAGACGCATTTTTAACACCTTTATTATTCTGTTTGTTGCATTACATTAACTTTACATATGTAAATAGTCATTCATGCATCCTTTGATCTTTTTTTTTTCTCATAGAGGCTATATTGCATTCCTATTTAAAAAATGTTCCAAAACTGTTTTCAGAATTATACTAATGTAAAGTGTGTACTCATGATCACTGCGTAGTCTGAAACCCCACAGACACAGAAGTCCTACCTAAAGTCTTACTTGGCTTTTGAATGAAGTGCTGGAGCTTAAAGTCAAATAACTTTCATGCCGTTCTTCTGTTGACAAAGAAAATAACTGGCAGATGCAAGTCATATGCTTTGAAACGAAATATTATTTCAACGCACAAACAACATTTTAAAAACACCCCTTTACACATACAAATGCAATATTACCCAGAAGCGTCATTGCAGTTCATCGCAGATCATATATTAGGCACGTAGAGTCTTTCTTTGGGTTTTTAACCTGCAGTCCTCATGTAATTTTTCAAACTACTAACCATGACTGTATGATGGAGGCATCCAACAAGACACACATTCCTTTCTAGGTGCACCAAAAAGGTTTTAGTGTTGCTCCCCTCAGGCAACTGATTCAAGCCATCTGACCATGGAATTCCACCTCTATCAAATACACACACACACACACACACACACACACACACACACACACACACACACACACACACACAAACACACACACACACACACACACACACACACAAATATATATATATATATATACACACACACACACACACACACACACACAGAGAGACAAAGACACACACACACACACACACACACACACACACACAACACAAACAGACTTTGAATCACATAGAAAGGTTTGTAACAGATATTACATAAACAAGGAATCAGTATGCAGCCCTTTTAGTTCATCTAATACTACCTACGACCACACCCAGCTTTCACAATACACTGAAGCGACAGGGTCTTCAGCTGAG
>JAMQGT020013343.1:0-112173 GCA_024447675.2 Pterophyllum scalare
GTGCCCTGATTTGTACCTCGCTTAACTTACAGTATTGCTGTCATTAATTAGAGGTCGTGACTTATCCAGAGATTTTTAAAAAATTGTACTTTAGGTACAATTATTTTTTTCACTTTCACAATTCAGTCATTACTAAAAAAATAACAGACACACAAAATAGTATGTATGCCTTTATATTCCACAATCACTTTAATGTTCAAGTTAAAAAAAAAATCTCAAAATTGCAACTCACCATAAAATAAAATAAGAAGTGCCATAAAAAGTGTCACTTCCTGAAAACCACTGGATATTTCACTGTGACCTTATAGTTCACTAATATGTGTCTTCATAACTTCATTTTTAAAATATGGGTGCAGGAAGAAATTCAAATGAGAAACGTATCGTTCATAAATGGCACAAAAGGATAAACCACAGCTGAGCCACAATAACTGTCAAAGGGGGAAAACACTGAATGCTTCAGCGGGCCCGATTTAACATTCAGGATTTATTTACTGTGACTGAGAGGCAACTGTGCTGCTGTCACAGAGAGCAAAATCTCTAGGCTTCATGATAGTGTCATAGACATAGCCGCTATATCAATTTATCTGTAATGTCACATAATATATACACTCTCACTGTGATCCCTGGTATAAAATTTCTGTTATCCCTGTTGTTTCTACATTATGGTGAATAGTTAAAAAAAAAAATCTTTCAGGCTGTGACCCAGCAGTGCAGGAACTGTTTATATCTGTAGTTTTTGCTAAAGGAATTAACCATGTCTTTGAGATATTAGCCATAAAAAAGCCTTTGTGTTTCCCCAATAAAGCATCTTTTCTATAGTCTTGTGTGACAAATGGCTCAAAGACCCAATCTCTCAAATCCATGGACGCCAAACTATGATCATGTGGAGTTACACAAGATCCTTACACAGCTACGATGTAACCAATCAGTATGCAAGTGTACTTACATCGACAATGAAGAAGTCCAACCAGCACCAGGCATTAGTAAAGTACTTGACAAAGCCATAAGCCACCCATTTCAGCAACATCTCCAGGATGAAAATGTAGGTGAAAACCCGATCAGCATACTCCAGAATGATGCGGACTGTCTTCCTCTGTTCTATGTAAACATCCTCAAAGGCCTAAAAGGCAGCAGAGAAACATCACACAGCTCAGTATTTCAGCACTTATCACTGACTATGCTGCATGTTTACTTACATCTTATCTAATACGCATGGCACGAAACAACCAAGATTATTATCTATGATTTTTTTTTTTTATGTTACTGATGAACAGCACACACTTGAAGGGCTTTTCACTCTTTTAAGTCACCCTTACCTGGGTTATATTTTTTTAAGGCAGATAATATGCTTTGTTTACCTGTTTGTTGTTGACGAGTTGTTTACACAATACAGAAGAAAGCTGATAGATGATAAACGTAACCATGTCAAACTAAAGTGATGACTCCCTCTATTGCCTGCATTCGTTCTTCAGCATATCAGTGACCCCCACCCCCGAAAGCTACAAACCTGAGCTAGATTCTCCTGGTTGAAAAGTTGGCGCATTTCAGCACTTTGCTGTCCATTATCGACAATAATATCATGTGCAGTTGCAGAAGAAAAGCAGATACCCTCAGTAGTAAATGCATGCTGAATTTATTCAGCATTTTATTCTTGTTTTTCTAATTTATTGCTTGCATCTTTTATTTTGATATGTGCTTTATTATAGTGTGTGTGTGTGTGTGTGTGTGTGTGTGTGTGTGCACGCCTGCAGTCTTACCAGGGCTCCACTGCTGAGCAGGATCATGAAGATGATCAGGGTTTCAAACCAGTTGTGTTCCACTATCAGGTAGCAGGTCTTCCTCAGGAACCACCAGTATTTCCCCCAGCCATGAGTGATGGGAACATCACAGCACTTGTATTTGGCCACACACTCTGTATGCCAAATGAAAACATAACTGTTGATTTACATCAGAGAATGAAGTATAAATGAATGGTCATTAACACAGTACATTGGTAACAATTCGTGATTACTCTCTGTTATTACTAACCACAGGGTCAGATACTAAACATCACCTACCATCTGTCCAGCAGGGTTCTGGGTCAAGATATTCCTCCACAACCTCCACCACCGCCACCTCCTCCACATCAAGCTTGATGTCTATGGTGCTGCCCTCAGATGAGCTGGTGTCATCCAGCTAGGACAAAGAGATCAGTTCAACTTGTGAATTTCTCTGGATGTTATAGGTTCAGCAGTAAGATGCTGAATTTATAAGGCACAGTGCCAATGAAGACATTACATTAATGCACTCTTTGGGTTTATATACATGGCATGATTTATTACTGGAGGTATACATGTTATAAACATGTAACATATTCAATTTTCCCACTGCCACAGTTATTAAGAGTCATGCTAGTCATTAAAGATAACCAGTGATTTATTGGACTGCTAATAATGGTCATTGGTATGCTTGTATCAGGGAATAAGGGAATTTAAAAAAATACATTGTATTATGCATGTGCATTCAAACAAGTCTGTTCAATGTAGACAAAAATGCAAATAGATAAATGGTTCAGTTTCATACAGTGTTACAGTGACACATTCAAAACAGTACAGATTGGTAAATATTATTGAAGAAAATCTCCTATTTGCTCAAATTAAAACTGTAGCTTGGTGAAGCTCACCTCCATCAACAAATTCTGTCATTTCTTAATTCAAGGTTATACAGAGCAAACTGGTGAAACACCAGCATAACAGCACCTATATTTTAATAAATTAAGTACACTCTTGTGAACATGCAGGCACTAACAGACGTTCACCCTTTCTTCTCCTCTTTGCTTACTCTTTTTTTTTTTTTCTTTGATTCTCTTTACCAAAAACCCAGATCCTTTTCTGATTGGCTGTTAGCAGCTTCTGTCCTGGAGTGTTGCCTCTGGCTGGCTGCAGTCCTGGGTAGATTTTTGTGGCTGAGGCAGCCCAGTGGAATATAAACCTGGTGCAAGTACAGTAGTGATACAGCTGCATTATCTCCTTTTTTTCCCTACAACAAACTAGGTCAAGGTGACCCATCAGGCTTCTCTACACACTTTGGGTATGCCTTATCCTTCTCCTACATTTATACTATACAGCAGACTGCGACTCTGCTGCTCTGTCATCTCACCCGGCCAGTCTGTTGTCTGTCTGCTGTTCCTGGCTGTCTGCAGGGTCAGCACTTAAGCTCAGCGTTACAGTGCTCCTGTCTAAACGGATGTTCTTTAACGTCAGTTAAACTAAGTCTCTTCAGTGTGGCAACTCAGATGAGTTCTGCTTACCAAATATTGCACGATAAACTCAACTTTATTCTGTTTACAAGCACTACTGCATTGCTTCCTACCATGTTGAATTTAGCAACCTCATTACCTCTGATATAAAATAATTTACCATAACAATCAGCAAGGACTTAAATAAGGGCAATATCTGTCATATCTTCTCCATTCTCACCTCCATAGTCCCTTGATACTCACATCTTTGCTATTTTCCACGTCTGATTCACTGCTGAAATCTTCTGTATTAAGGTTTTCAAAGTCAGACTCGCCAACAGCGATTGGAACACAGACAGTGAGGTTTGGGTTGTGGATGAAGGACATGTAGTCCTCATCAATCATGTACTTTCCCACACTGCTCCCAATGCCACTGGTGGTGCCATTGCCGTTTTTAGCATAGTCCAGTCCTCGGTTGATGTCCACTGTGTGGTTTGCAATGCAGTTGAGTTTCTTCTCATACATCTCATCCAGAGGCTTCTGTTCATCTTCAATAGGCTGCTTGTCATAGTGATAAAATTACAAATGCAAAAACACTATTAGAAAACAAGACTGCCATCAAATACATGTCTGACAAAAGCAATTCATTTAAACAAGGAAGAATTGCTGAGGTTTATAAATGTTTAAATATGTGGTACCTTCTTTAGCATTGTGGCTACAAAAACTCTCATGTTTGCCTTGAACCAGGCAATCCCTCTCTTAATGCGGGCAACCGCAAGCTGGAGGTTGTTGGGCTCACCATCATCATCTGTGGCAGCAAGGTTGTCTGCACTGAATGAGCTCAGCAGCAGGGCCAGAAACAAGTTCAGCACCTCAAGAAAAAAGAAGGATAAAAACTAAAACTTTTGAACTCACGGTATACAGTGGAGGGAAAATGTTTTTTCACTGTAAATATTGCATTATACTACCTCTGCTCACTGTAAATACCAGATCCTATTTATTTTATTTTATTTATATTTCTTATTTCTATCTTGTATTATTAATTATTTCAGCACCTGGAGGATGGCTCCAACAAAATTGTATTGTATTGTGCAATGACAATAAAAAATATTTTATTTTATCTTATCGCTTCCTGATTTCTTTTTTTTTTTCATATTTGTCAAACTTAAATGTTTCAGGTCTTCAAACAAATTTTAATATTAGACAAAAATAATTTGAGCAAATAAAAAAATTAGTTTTTAAATGATAATTTGATTTATTAAGGAAAAAAAGCTATCCGAGCCTAACTGGCCCTTTGTGAAAAGTAATTGCCCCCTAAACCTAATAACTGGTTCTGTCGATGTAATTTCTTAGTCATCCAGGTCACAGTAGTCTCTGGAGATTGAAAAAAGGCAACTGGACTTCTTTAAGTTTTTTGAAGGCGTTTCATCTCTCATCCAAAAGGCTTCTTCAGTTCTCAAACCAGAAGGTGGAGAGACCCAGGTATTAAACCCCAGTGGGGATTCCAGCATGAATGGTCTGTTTATGGTCACACCAAAGCATCTCAATCTGAGTTACATCCAGACGTTGACTAGGCCACTCTTAAACCTTTCATATTTTAGCCATTCAAAGTTAGTCTTTCTTTTGTGTTTGGATCATTGTCCAGCTGCATAAACCAAGTGCTCTTGAGCTCCAGGGCATGAACTGATGGCCAAATGTTGTCCTTCAGGATTTTCAAGTAGAGCAAAATTCATGATTTCATCAATTACAGCAAGTCATCCAGGTTCTGAAGCAGCAAAGCAACCCCAGAGCATCATACTCCCTCCACCATGTTTGCTATGATTCTTTTTTATGAAATGCTGTGTTATTTTTACACCATATGTAACGACACTCAAACCTTCCAAAAAGTCCTGCTTTTGTCTCATCAGTCCACAGAATATTTTCCCAAAAGATTTGGGGATCATCAAGGCAAATGTGAGACAGGACTTTGTGTTCTTTTTGGTCAGCAGTGGTTTTCACCTTGGAACTCTTCCATTGATGCCCTTTTTGCCCAGTCTCTTTCTTATTGTTGAATCATAAACTCTGACCTTAACTGAGGCATATGTAGCCTGCAGTTCTGTTTTGTTGTTCTGGGTTTCCTTTTTTGACCCTCTGGATGAGTTGTCAATGAGCTCTTGGAGTAATTTTGGTAGGCCAGCAATCCTGGGAAGGTTCACTGCTGTTCCAAGTTTTCTCCAGTTCTCACTGTGGTTTGCTGGAGTCTCAAGGCCTTAGAAATGGCTTTGTAACCCTTTCCAGACTGATAGAGGTCAAGGACTTTGTTTCCCATCTGTTCTTGCGTTTCTTTAGATTGTGGAATGATGTGTTGCTTTTTGAGATCTTTTAGCCTGCTTCACTTTGTCACACAGGTTCTATTTAAGATATTTCTCGACTTAACATATCTGACAGTAATCAGGCCTGGGTGTGGCTAGTGAAATTGAACTCATCTTTCCAAAAAATTTGGTTAATCACAGTTAATTCATGATTTAACAAAAGGAGTTAATTACTTTTTCACACGGGCCAGGTAGTCCCTAAATAAATGAAACGTTGAAGCATGACAAATATGCAAAATATAAGAAATCAGGCAGGGGGCAAATACTTTTTCACAGCACTATATCCGTTAAACTGCATTGCATTACTATCATTCAGGAGCATACACACTGTGTAATCTCTGTCTTTACTTACCACCAGGTTACCAATCACCATGACCATCATAAAGACAGTTAGGCACATCGTCTGTCCGGCCACCTCCATACAGTCCCACATGGTCTCAATCCACTCCCCGCACAACACTCTGAACACAATTAGGAAGGAGTGGAAGAAGTCGTGCATGTGCCAACGTGGCAATTCGCAGTCTTGTGCAATCTTGCACACGCAGTCCTTGTAGCTTTTACCAAACAGCTGCATTCCCACCACGGCAAAGATAAAGACAATGATGGCCAACACCAGGGTCAGATTACCCAGGGCTCCCACTGAGTTGCCGATGATCTTGATCAGCATGTTGAGTGTTGGCCATGATTTGGCCAGTTTAAACACTCTTAACTAGAAGAGAAATGTAAAACAGGATTATTGCATGAGTTTTAAAATTTGTAAAACACAGCCTTTTACAGAATTTACATTTACAGACGTCACATTTAACCTCAGCCTTGATTTGCTGATTACTAAAGAAAAGAGATGCACAAAATATGACTGAAATTGTGACAGGATCTTTATGTGGCACTAGCTTGTAAATAAGGGCCACATAAGGTAAGTGAATGTTGACTCGTATGTCTCTTCTTTTCCACTTACCAATCGGAAAGACCTGAGCACTGACAGACCTTCCACATCAGCCAGTCCCAGTTCAACTAAACTCAGAGTCACAATAAAGCCATCAAAGCAGTTCCAGCCTTCCTGGAAGTAGTAGTAGGGATCCATGGCAATTAGCTTGGCAAACATCTCCCCAGCAAAGATACCGGTGAAAACCTGAAGACACACACAGTGAAACACATTAAGTTCAAACTGGTTACTGGTCTTTTTTTTAATCTAAAATATTTTAAATATATTTAATATATTCCCTTGTGAAAGAGGATAACAAGGCATGCTTAGATTGTATCTGAAGTACTTCTGATTAAAAATGAACTAGGTTAAGAGTGAGAACACCAGCGATAGGTCAAGGTCAAAGAGCAATGATGCTGTGCTTCAGCAGAATTTGTATTCAAATGTAGTGCTCTTAGATCTTTCCATATTGTCCTTCCGCTAATCATGTGTCCACTTAATGCCGCAGAGAACACCCAGTGATTCACACTGCACCATCCATCATACTGCGCAGATTTCTCTGAGTTCAGTTCCAATTTCAGTGCCAATGCCTATGACCTCATTTCCTGTCTTAATTCTGACACTGCGCCAGTATCAGACAGCTGTGCTACAGTGATATTTCATAGCATGGGTAGAGCAAAGACAAATCAAAGTGTCTGCTACAGATATGTTCTCTGTCAAATCAGTGTTGAAGGGCCTAGCGTCTGTATGCAAGGAGCTGAGAGAGAATTTAGAGTTCAACAGACTTGAAGGAATCAAGATGCAAAGTATGAAGAGTGAGTGGATGTGATAAGAGCTTGGCAGGGAAGGCTAGCTGGTTACATTAAAATGGTACTAAATCTTTAATGAGACCCCATCAGATTCCTGTATATGCTATGTGTATATATTCTTAAGTGCACATATCAAATGAAGTTTTGCTGAGTTGGTTTGAGGTAATTGAGGCAGCACAAACTACATCTGCAATGCTTCTGTACCTCCTCAAAGAGATAATGCGCTTTTTCAAAAAAAAAAGGGAAAAAAAGGGCTAAATATGAACTATAGTTTCTCACCAGGTTGCCAACAGCCAGTACTTCCTCAAAATGTGGCGTCATGGGGTAGTGCTCCATAGCCATGAAAAGGGTGTTGAGAACAATACAGATGGTGATGGCCAGATCAACAAATGGGTCCATGACAATCAAGTAAACTATGTGCTTGAGTTTTAGCCAGAAAGGACAGCATTCCCAGATGAGAAACATATTGGAAAACTTGTACCAGCAGGGAGGACACTTTCTTTGTGACTCCTCCAACTCTGCGAGAAGAGACAAAAAAAAAAAAAAGAGGATAAGAAACACTTAATATTGAGTCCTTTAAGTCACACAAACAAAATAACACGTCCAGTTAATGTCTACCACAAACATCCTGGTGATTATCCACCGTTAAACAGTGCACCTGAATTTCTTAATCTCCGTATATAAAATGTCAGTATGTTTAATTACAAACATTATGTATTTCAACATCTAGACTCCTGAACTGTGGTCGCATCTCGCTCAGGTGAAAATTATACTCAATTTATGGGCCTCTACCCACAAGTTGCACTAACCGCTGTCATTTGGTTGATATCAAACAACCGATGTTGCTTCTACCGCTGCATTTTTATATCCAGCTCAAATGCTCAAAGTATTTTAGCGCCAAGATAAAATCTGACAATTAATGGCACAGCATCAGCGAGAAAAAGAGAAACATGTAAAATCTCTGTACCCTCTATCAGAGTGTTGGTGACTACACTCATCTGACTGTTGGCACGGTCCTTCCCTTTGAAGGAGGAGTTGAGCTGATCCACAGACACCATGAGAGAGCCAGAGTGCTTCTTCTTAATCTCAACGTCTGTAGTCTGTGCTCAGAGAAAGACATGATGTCACATTGATTACATGAATACAAACACACATTTAAACTCATGCTTCACAGCGAGGCCTGAGGTCTGCTCACAAGACAAAAGAAGTGGCTCTTTGCATAAAATTGACTTACATACTTCCCCAAAATAACTCATTTGCTGACTTTAAGAATTTTCTGGAAAATATAATCTAATACATTTAAATTTTATACTGTAAATTCTCAAATAGGTGCCTTAAATTAGCACAACGCGGTAGAAAACCAAGTCTTGATTTAAAACCTTTTTGAAAGAGGCCTTAATTTTCTAATTTCTCTGTTTTCCCCAACATGATACATTTTAACGAGAAGCCATTATAGTTACTTTAATTTGAGAATTTAAGGTACACTTTTTAAACCCTTCATCATGTACTGGCATGACAAAAATATAATACCTAAACAACATTAAAATGCATGCAGTGGCATGCACGTCAACAAGAGACAGGAATTCAAGACATCATTTGGTGATATGTCATGCTAAATTTTAAGAGAAGGTAAAAAGCAGGTAGATTGGTTGACAATAAAAGGGGAGTCTACCATGCTAGCTAGAATGGGGAGAGACATTGTTATAGGGAAAAAAAAAGTTTCATATACGGTGTTGCACCATCCAGTGGTTCAGGAGCACAGAATAAATGAGAGCAAGGAAGAAAGAGACAGCAGCAGGAGAGAGAGTGAAACTGAAAGGAAAAGAAATCTAGATAAAAACAAAGATAGAAAATAGTATGTGCCCAGATGTGCAAAGCCCTCAGAAATGAAGAAACAGAAGTAAGAAGAGAGAAATTTTTATATGATAAAGTTTTTTATAAATGACAATAAGCTCAGTTATAGAACTGTTAGGGAGACTAAAACGAGCTGATCTTATGCATCACTGTTAGATATTATTTCAGTGAGGTAATGGTGATGATGCTGGCAAGGCAGTGAGTTTGTGGATGTTGTTTCAACTGGTTAGTGACTTCTAGTGCTGTTAAATAAAAGGCAATGTATGGCATTAGGTCAGGCTGGAAGTCTAAGTGTCAGTGTATGGTGAAATAATAAAACAGACTCTGGATACTCAGGGAGTGGGAAAAAAGTAGATACTGAGTGTAGGGCAAAGAGGAACAAGAAGCAGGGGTAGAGGTTGTGAAGGAGAAGCTGCAGAGACCCGGGCCACCACCATCATGCCTAGACTGTATTTGGTGTCACATGGACGTCCTTACACTGTCATCAGTGGCTGCCTTATCTATTTTCACCTCAGGCAGAAGCCGTCTGCCAGGCCCAGGGCCGATGAGAGACACCACGCCATTGCAGTCCACTGTGCTGTTTCTCTTCCCTCCAGAGTGGGGTGCCAGCGGATGGATGCGCGATGACCCTTGGCTGTAGCCACTGTAGCTGTTGCGACGGTAAGGTATAAACAGGGAGCCTCGACGGTCTTCGCTCTCCTCTACTGTACTGTGCTCGTCGTCTGCAAATTCATTCTCTGAGCCCATGTCCTTGGAACGACCTTTAAAGCTGAAGATGCTGCTGCGGCTGTTGTGGCGTGACATGAAGGGTGAGCCTGGGATGCTGAGTAGTGACTGAAGGAGGAGAGATAAATAAGGAGAGGGAGAATTAAGGAGGTGTTTAAAACAGCAGAAGTTAGCTGATGCGTAGGCACGGGGTATATAAATCAGAGGAAAGGGATTAAAAAGAAATGGAGCAATTTAAAAGCAAACACGAAGTAGCTTATATGTAGGCACAAAACATAGCCATAAACTATTTGATCCACGTAATATTGCTAACATTAGCCGGTATGTTAGCTTATAACCAGCTGTTGTTCTGCTAGCTTGTTGTAAGCTGTCTGGCAACAATATTGGGAGTAAACAAGCATGTTTATGCACGTTTTTGTGTGTTAGAACCTTGACTTCAGTTATAGAGATGAGACTTGAGGTGAGGAGGAAGAGGATAAGGTAGAAATGAGGGAGGAGAGAGAACAGTGGTGGAGGAGGAGAAAGACAATGAGAAAAAGATGATGAAAATATACAGTTACAAATGTTAAATGGTCATATATATAGTTTGAAAGAGCTATTTGTGATCTTTAAATTAAAAGAAACTTAATAAGTCATAATATGTATGTGGCCATTCTCTAGCCACATAAAATGCAATTAAGTAAATTGGCAATGAAATAAACAAACAAACAAAAAAAACAACTTACTGTACCTTTAAGGATATGCCACGCATTGGATCTTGATGAATGAAATATTTAAACTGAAAATCTTTATTGTTACACATTGTGTAGTTCATTGAAAAAAAAAATCTAACAACAGTCAATGGAACATTACAATTACAGTGCAGTTTAGGTACAAATCACCTTGCTGGAGCTCAAAGTCATCAGGGATAAAGCCTTTTGAGAGTAAATAAAGTACTCTCAAAAAGCTTTAGGACTGGTCAATGAATTGAAACAAGGTAGTTAGGAAGAAAAGTGTCAAAAGGTGTCGTTAGGAGTAGGAAAAAGTAGGAAAATTGTCTATATGACAACTAAAGTGGCAGAAAGTGTCCGAAGAGGGATGTGGATCAAGAGTGGCTAATACAGCTGATACCCTGACCAGATCACTGCTTAAACCACCGAGTACAGGAACAGACTGGAAAAAAAGCTGCCCCCTTCAACACATATTCTCACATCCACCAGAGCTTTGGAACAGCCCACATCTGCTTAGAAAAATTCCCATAGAAATTTTGCAATTCCTCAAATGACCACTGGAGGCTGGCTGCAAAAGCGACTCAATCCTCATATATTTCCATGTTAAAATGTCCAGTTTTACAGAAGAAATAAACAATTTTTATATTACTGTTTAAATTTTAAGGCTTAAAAAATAAACATCATTATGGGAATAGCCACTTTGAATGACAGGCAGATGCTGCTAGGTGTCTGTGAACTGGACTTTAAGGGGCTCTGTTGGTGCCATTTGCTTCTGGACAACTGTGGTTCAGGAGGTAGAGCAGGTAGAGAAAGTCATACACCCATCTAAAGATTGGTAATCCCGTCTCTTCCAGTCTTCATGTCAAAGTGTCCTTAGGCAAGATACTGTACCCCTAATTGCCCCTGATGCATCCATTGGAGTGTGAGTGTGTGCACAACCGTTAAAAAGCACTTAAAGGCTTCTCTTTCAAAGTGTGTGAATGGATGAATGTGTAGTAAAAAGCGCACTGAGTGCTCAGTTAGAGTAGAAAATTGCTGTACCAGTCCATTTGTCCCTTTAATTAAATGAATTAACTATGAAATAATATGGTCTTCTGTATTAATTCTACCAAAATTATTTCTTTGTGCTAATTTTTTTTTCACGGAGTGAAAATATAAGTATCTATGCTAGCACAATGCATCCGAACAGTCTATAGCTGGAGCTTCAATTCAGCTAGCTAGCTCTAGGTGATACCTTAGTAATCCACCCTCTCATCCATATTTGGTCACTTCTGGCTCTAAGAAACAAGATGGTTTTGGCCACTGTGCTCAACTTGAGGCTTCAGTCCACTAAACAACGAATGACATCACAGTATCTACAGCCATCCATTCTTCCATTTTCTTCCGCTTTTCTGGGGCAGGGTCTGCCTGAGCAGAGAAACCCAGACCTCCCTTTGCCAGCCAAGAGATATAATTTCATCTGAGAGACGCCTGGGAGGCATCCTAGTCATACCCGAACCACCTCAACTGGCTCATTTCAAGGTGGAGGAATAGCAGCTCTACTCTGAGCTTCTCTTGACTGACTGCATTCTTCACCCTACTTCTAAGGGAGAGGCCAGCCACCCTTCAGAGGAAGGTCATTGTATCTGCGATCTCGTGCTTTCGGTCACCACCCAAAGCTTGTGACCATAGGTGAGGGTAGGGTAGTATCTACAGCAATTTTTTATATACAGTCTATGGGCTATTGCTGAAGCTCTCAAGTTTACAACCCTTCTTGC
This sequence comes from Pterophyllum scalare, assembly GCA_024447675.2. NCBI lineage: Eukaryota > Metazoa > Chordata > Actinopteri > Cichliformes > Cichlidae > Pterophyllum > Pterophyllum scalare. The sequence goes on from JAMQGT020013343.1 coordinate 12,347, forward strand.
TAACTTTACCTGGTTCATGATGGATGTCTTCCTCCCCAGTCGACTTCCTGGAAACCGAATGGTGCTTTTCTTGCTGCCATCATCTGACTCGGATTTAACCACCTTTTCACTGTCTCCCTTCTCTTTCTCCTGCTCTTTCTGTCGCCATTTCTTCTTGCGATTGCGACGCTCTTTTGCACTCTTGGAGCTCAACTTAGAGACCTCTGAGGAACTGCGGGACAAGTGCCCCCCTCCTTCATCTTCTAATGCAGCCTCTGATACAGTACCAGCAGATGTCGCCATGGCAGCAGCCTTAGAGAAAAAAAAAGACATGATAACTAAAAACCATAAATAATGGGTAAAGGTATATATATATGTGTGAGAGAGCGTATGACTGACCTGAGTCTCTTCCTGTTGCTTTTTGAGCTGTTCCAGCATGGCCTTGAATTCTGCCTCTTTCTGCTGTGCCTCCTCAATTGTGGCTTGGTTCTGCTCCTCATAAGCCATGGCCACCACAGCCAAGATCAGATTCACCAGGTAGAATGAGCCCACAAAGATGACCAGCACAAAGAAGATCATATAGGTCTTCCCCGCAGCTCGAAGAGTCTCACAGGAAACAGAGACATACCATAAATGAGAAGGAATCAGCAATTTACCATGCAAGATAAAGAATAAAATGAAAGACCTAATGGCAAAATACAACTGAAATGCACCTTGGTGCACAGTCATTTAATGTTTGTGGATTTTTTTCTGTAGTGCTTTATTCTTTCATTAGTATAGTATGTACTGGATATTGTGTGCTGGTGTTTCTACAGTCATCCAAAAACCTTCTCCAGGAAAACCTCCATAGTGAAACAATGTCTTAGTCTCTCACACACACACACACACACACACACACACACACACACACACACACACACTACAACGCTATCTGGCCTATTTTGCCAAATAAATCTATCATGGCTGTGCCAGCGAAGGCCTACAGAAGCAGGAAATATGCCAGTGCACAGTCATGGTAGTGGAATTTACCTTAACCGATCTTGGTGCACATACTGAATTTGCACATGCATTTGTGTCCCTAAAAGCATCAAAAAATGCTGGCTGCACTCAGGCAGCCTGCTAATCTGATGACTAATAGTTTTTTTATGATGAAGCGAGGAAAATTCCTCAGTGCTGCTTGTGGGAGAGGCAGTTACTGAGGACTGAAAGGTTTTAATAAAGTAAGTCTGTTTAAGTCTTTACCAGCATGTAGAGATTTTCCCAGAAGTCTTGGGTCATGAGACGAAAGAGGGTGAGGAAAGCCCATCCGAAGCTGTCAAAGCTGGTGTAACCATAGTTGGGGTTCCTTCCAGCTTTCAGTACATGTAAAGCCCTCTGGACATCGTCTGAAAGAGGAACACACAGTAATACAAAAAAACATAATTTAAAAAGTGACACTTTAATATTTTATGTGTTTCGTATTCTAAGCATAGAATATGCATGCACATTAAACATACATGTTCTAAGATTTTTTTTTAATGAATCCACATGGCCTCAAGATTTATCAGATCAGAATAACATGAGGGCTCATATGTAAATCACCTGGCGATATGCAAGCCAGGCCTGAGATTACACCACAATGCCCAGAACTTCCAAATACCACATTAAGCCATATCTAAGCATCAAATGTTCAATTGGCTGGAGCCTGACAAAAGGCTGATTTCACTGAGAATATGGGCATGAAACCACAGCCCAACATATGTCAGTCAGCAGTATTCAGGAAGAGGCTCACCACCCTACATGGTGTAGAGCACTACTACAAAGAGAGAGCAAGAAAGCAGCGGTCAAAATATACTGCAGAACTGTTGCCCAGTGGAGCACCTATTGAACAACACAAGGATACACAGACTTCTCAAAGAGACATTTTTGAAGAGGTATACACAAAATTGACTGGGTCATCCAGGCAACAGGATCTGATGCTGAAATAACCTCAAACACCCACTGACCCCTTGTTAAATCTCTAATAATGCATTAAGATGTGTGAAGAAACTACAGAGATACAGGAGCTAGCTGCTGAAAACATAGCCTAAATATAATATGGCATGGATATATAGTAAGTGAAGTACTGGCTTACCCTGAGTCAGAACTATTTCCACATAGCAGAGCATCAAGCTGGCCGGGGAGGAAGTAGAAATTAGCTATTAAAACAAAGAGAGAGAGCAGTCACTTGCATTGGCCACTGGGGGGGCAAAATGTCTGTTACCTGATTAAGTCAGCGTTTCTGTTCATATTTCACCCCTTAGACATCATGACTAAGTCAAAGAATTTCTAATGCTGCAGACACATTCTCTAATATCCCAAACTACTCTAGTCATGCTCCAAAGTTTAATCAAATGTAAACACTCACAGGTATTCATGGAGTATTCACTCCAGTCAAAAGCCCTGCTGCCATTTGGCGGGTACAGAGCTGTCATGTTGATCGGCCAGATCACACATTTATTCCGCAGGTTCCCCATGAACAGCTGCAGTCCAATCAGAGCGAAGACGCTGAGACAGAAGACGGTCAGAATCATCACATCCGAAAGCTTCTTCACAGACTGGATCAGAGCACCCACAATGGTCTTCAGGCCTGCCAATTAACACACAAATACCGCACATACACACACACACACACACGTGCACAAATTCACATACATAAAGACGGGCAAACAAATGCACACCAGCATATACATTCAAATGCACGCATACACACATATACAAAATTATACGCCAATAAAATGTCTGGCTTATAGCACTTTTGTTGTGTTATAGCTGCAATTCTGAGCTTACTCAAATCATGCATGAAAAAGGTAAAATCAGTAATGTATGAGCTAATTTTCTATTTAACCCTATGCTGTTCTTATATAAATCTAAACTTGGCAGGCATCAGAATGATTTCTTAAGGGTCTACTGCCAGCTCTGCCAAGCCTCACTACCAGAAATTGAAATTCAGAGTGTGTTGTGCCGTCCTTTACAGAAAAAAAAAAATAGTGCACAAGCATTGCTTCTTGTTGTCATTTCTGCCCCAATGGAAGTGTAAGCCCAGACTCTGATTAATTATTCAGATAAATGCTAGCCATGCAGTACATTTCATTTAGTAACTGAACTATCAATTTTGTTTTAACAAATTTTTATTAAATTATAGAGTGGAATAATAGTGACACAATTTTAAATTCAATTCAATTCAGTTTAATTTATATTAAAAAAACATGCTGAGCTGTTAAATGTCTGTTGTTGTTTTTTTTCGGGTATGTCTGAAAGGTTTTGCACATTGAAGCAAAAATATCAGAAAAATTTAAATTCCACAAAAATTTAATATTTTTTGCGGCATTATCAAATTCCTAATTGACCCTGAACAGAACTCCAGATGTGAGATATTTAGTGTAGAAACTGGAATTCTCTATTATACAAAAATAAATAATGTAAGAACAATGCAATAATGGTACATGTAGTCCCATAAGGTAATAAAGAAGTGTAGACAGTGTGTCATGTAGGAATGTGTGGGCTTAATATCTCAAAGTCATTGTCTGCAGGTATGGCTCTGCAGCTCAGGCGCAGAAGAACACGCTGTCCTCCTTCTCCACTTCTCCTGTGAGGAGAAACCTTGCCTGTGTGCTAATTTTCTGCCTATTGACTTCCACTCTTCCTTTTTACATTCATTTGATTATGCTATAGGCTACTGATACTTGATTTAAAATAATAAATATTTTTTAATAAGAGGAAAAATATAACATTAATGCAGGTTTTTGCATTTTAAATATTTAATAATTGATGTGACATGATTTAAAACACATGGCTGTGAAGGTATGGCCAAATTGACAGTATTACCTCTGGCCCACTCTTGCATCACCAGGGGTTAATTAAAGTTTACTGTATTGAAGTGGACCTTTTAAGATTGAAAACTGCATAACAAAGTCCACAACAACTCAGCTACTTTCCATGAGTGTTGACGTTTACATAAACACATTACATGTTGCAAATTGTTTGTCATTTGTCTGTATTCATCTCACTGGTGAGGCTCAGTTGCATCCATTAGGATTATCAGCATTTGAATCTTGTTACAATTAGTAGGCAATTTGCTCACATTGCCAGACCAACCAAGTCTGACAAAACATCGCCCACACAGGCCAGAGGAACCAGAGATGAAATTCAGCAGAGCCTTGACTGCTAATAAGTAATAACTAACAATGCTATTATTTATTATTCAGTGACATTAGTTAGTTATACCTAAAAAAGCCAAGCTCAATAAATGCTCACCTAGCAGAAATAGAGTCAATCTTTTACTCAAAGTCTGTAATCTTTGTATTGACATATCTGATGTGTTTTTTTAAATATAAAAACAGATATAGCTAGTAACAGGCAACACAATAAAAGATATGATTCTGTACTTTATATAGTGAATAGTGTGTATAGTAACACCACACTTATTTTTCTGTGATAGACAATTAAAAGTAAACAGATAAAGATGTCACATTCAGTTTTTACAGCGAATGTATGGCACCACAGCAAATACTACCGTCGTATGGGATGTTTCCATTAGAAAGACACGTTTCTGTTTTTATATAAAAGAAAAGAAAGTACACCATCTCTCAATTCTAACATTTTAAGCATCAGGACATAAAAATAATCTGGTCCTTAGCAGGTCTTAATATTAGGTAAATTCAACCTCAGATCACCAACAGCACATGACATATTACCCTGTGTCATAAAAATTAAGCTAGGATTCAGAAGCAGGCTGTCAAAAACTAAGTACACCCTTAATGCTTCCACAGTAATTAAGCAACAGCCAAGTGCTGCTCATCAAATATACTTATTTAATTGATCACCAGGCAATTGTGAGCACCTCTATAAAAGCAGGAGCTTAGGCAGTTTGCAGGTCTGGAACATTGAGGTGTCACACACACAGCACAGTGCAAAGGAGAAAAAATATCAACAATGATCTTAGAGAAGCAATTGTTGCTGCCCATCAATCGGGGAAGGGTTATAAGTTCATTTGCAAGCAATAGGAAGTTCATCATCCTACAGTGAGAAAGATTATTCACAAGTGGAAAACATTCAAGACAGCTACCAGTCTTCACAGGAGTGGACATCCCAGTAAATTCACCTCAAGGTCAGACTGTGCAACGCTCAGGCCTCAGTTAGCATGTTAAATGTTAAAGTTAATGACTGTACAGTTAAATGTAGAAAAAGTACTGATTGTTTGGAAGGGTTGCCTGGAGAAAGCATATTCGCTTTAAAAAGAACATGGTAGCACAGCTTGGTTTGGCAAAGTAGTATCTGAACAAATCAAAAGACTTGTGGAACAATGTCCTTCCGGCATGTGAGACCACAGTGGAGATATCTGGCCCTAATGCCCAGCACCACATTTGGCAACAACCAAACACAGCATATCAGCACAAACACCTTATTCCAATTATCAAGCACGGTGGTGGATGGGTGGTGATTTGAGCTTTTTTTACAGCCACAGGACCTGGGCACCTTCCAGTCATTGAGTCGACCATGAACTCCTCTGTATACCAAAGTATTCTAGAGTCAAGCAAATTTGTAAAGAAAAGCATTCCAAAATTTCTCCACAACGAGGAAAGGATTACTCCATGTTATCGTTGCTAAAAGTGGATCAACAAGCTAATGAATCATAAGGTGTATTTTTGACACACTGCTTCGGCACTTTGGCTCAGTCTTTGTTAAATAAATAATTAACAAAAGTGAAATATGTCATGTGTTGTTGTTGATCTGATCTTGAATTTAAATAATTTTAAGACCTCTGAGGACCAGATTAATTTTTTTATTATGTCCTGATGTGTAAAACCTTAGAATTGAAAGACAGTGTACTTTCTTATAATAACTGTATACAATGTACATAATCAGAGCTAAAGAAACAAAAAAGCTGATTTATCTGAACTATTTACTGCTGTGGCACTAAAATGTAAATTAGGATCCATCTGACAAAGGCAAACTGCCCCATGGAATTACTATTTCCTTTGACTTCATGTGCTCATCTATGTGAACATCCCTGAGTAACTTCCATTTATAATTAAACTGCATCCGACAAATCAACTGAACACAGCAGCACAACAAACAGATAACAGTACACATAATCAGGCTCAATCAAGGAAGCAGGAAGTGAAAAGGAGAAAGATAGGACAGGCGAGGAAGAGTACGTGCCTGTGAGGGGTGAAGTATGGTTGGGGGGGGGGGCAATGAGAGGTGTCATGCAGGTCATTTAAACGCCAAGGCTGAAGGAACTGACTATGTCAGCATCACTTTGTCTAAAACGTGATGATGACCTTGCATTAGTTGAAGAACCTTCCCATCCCGGGCATCTGTTTATGTCTCTTTCACAGTACTGAAACTTCAAACTGGTTTAGCACAACTAAGTACTCACTTGAGGTTAAAATTATTGTAGTGTGTCTGTATATATGTGTGTGAAGCACATATGCGCTTTGATGGCACCTATATAGTTGTCATACAATCAGTGCATGTAATGTATATGAAAATACAATATGTGAAATATCCACAATACAATGCAAAAGTTTCAGACACTACACAAAGCACTCATTGAAAGTTTTTCAAGGTACTTGGAAGCTTGTTCTGAGTACCTTGGAGAACTTGTCACAGTTCTGTGGATTTAAGTTGTCTCACTAGCTTGTGTCTGTTTATGCTTTTGAAATCAGGACTCCGTGCTGACCACACCATCTGCTGCAGGACTCTTTTGCCTTGTTGTCACAAAGATTGTTCATAATGATTGGTTTTATATTTGCGGTTCTTGTCATGCTGAAGAATGGAAATGAAACCGAATGATATTACGTTCCCTGATGGTGTTAGAATCTAAATATCTTAAGTGCCAAAAAATGTTTATGCATTATAACATTTACTGATATTTTCTCTTTCACTCTCAGGATGGATGGAAGATCTTCAAATAAGAAAGAAATCAAAACATATCCAGATCCTGAATAAAATAACTGTGTGAATTTTAAAAAAATTAAATTAAATAAGAATTTTAAAAAAAGAATAGCTTTTTAAAGCCAAACTTGTAATAGCATTTGTTTCAAAGCTTCATGCAATTATTAAATTAGGCTTGGCAGTCTTAGATAGCGAAATAGTTAAAAAAAAAACAAAAAACAAAAAAACAGGGCAGCAACATCACTGACAGGGAGAATTTGGATCAAAGAGTGAAATAAAACTGAACCTCATTGATATGACAGTTGATGATGAGCAAATTATCAATACTTAGTTTGTTAATCTAACCACTTAAAAAAATATACAGAAATCCTTTGGAAGTAATATTAAACATAAAGTTTGGGGCATTTATTTCTGCTTGCACATGTTAATGCACTGATGGACGTGGGAGTGCGGGTAGACTGCTAAGCCTATCAAAAATGTATTGCTACCATTTTTGATTATAATAAAACAAAAGTTAAACAAGAAAAGGAAATAATTCAAAATCATTATCTTATTTAAAAGTAAAGAAAATGACTGAAGTTAAAGAAACAAAGAGAGCTAAGTGATAAGCTCAGCCTTAGTGTTTAAATGGGAGTCTCACCTGGAATGACAGAAATTGTTTTCAGTGCTCGGAGAACCCTGAACGTTCTCAGCGCCGAGACATTCCCAAGGTCCACAAACTCTGTTATATATCTGTAACAAGGTAGGATGACACACAGAACAGAACCCCATGACACACAACACACACGATAACTACACACACGTACGCACGTATGCGCAAGAACACGACACCAGCACCACCACCGAAGACCAGGAGGGACACCAAGGTGAGAGCAAGAACACCTGTTCAATCAGGGGGAAGAGAACAAAGAAGGAAGAGGAGAGGAGAGGGACTGAAACAAAACCACACCTAACATCAACCCCGTGGCTCGCCCACCCGCAGACACAAACACCTGGACTCTCTTACCTGGGATAACTGAAATTGTTTTCAAAGCCCTCAGAACCCTGAACGTACGCAGAGCTGACACATTGCCTAGGTTTACAAACTCTGTTATATACCTGCAAGGTGGATCAGATACAGTTACTCAGCAGCCATGCCGACCAGGAGAAAGAAAGAAGAGGTTAATACAAAATATGTGAATAAGCATTGTCAACACGGTGTGATGGACTGATGTGGACTGGCAGAGTGTTTCATTAAAAAAAAATCAACATAAATTCCACCGCAAATCATTAAAATCAAGTTTTAAAAAAGTTGGGACAGGAGCAAGAAATGAAAAGTTTTCTAATGTTTACAAAAACATCACTATGTGAGAAACCATGCAGATCAACATTTCTGAACCATAATCTCATTGAGAGATTCAGTGAGTCTGTGCAAGGAACAAGGCCGAAAATGCACAAATGCATACTTATACAAACACACATGGCCTAGATGAATTCTGATGTTGGTCTGTGACGCCATCATTAATGCTGAACCATGCATGCAAGTTTTGGAGCAACATATGGTGTCATACAGACAATACTAAACTAAACTGCTCAAAAAAATAAAGGGAACACTTAAACAACACAATATAACTCCAAGTAAATCAAACTTCTGTGAAATCAAACTGTCCACTTAGGAAGCAACACTGATTGACAATCAATTTCACATGCTGTTGTGCAAATGGAATAGACAACAGGTGGAAATCATTGGCAATAAGCAAGACACACTCAATAAAGGAGTGGTTCTGCAGGTGGGGACCACAGACCACTTCTCAGTACCTATGCTTTCTGGCTGATGTTTTGGTCACTTTTGAATGTTGGTGGTGCTTTCACACTCGTGGTAGCATGAGACGGACTCTACAACCCACACAAGTGGCTCAGGTAGTGCAGCTCATCCAGGATGGCACATCAATGCGAGCTGTGGCAAGAAGGTTTGCTGTGTCTGTCAGCGTAGTGTCCAGAGGCTGGAGGCTCTACCAGGAGAAAGGCCAGTACACCAGGAGACGTGGAGGAGGCCGTAGGAGGGCAACAACCCAGCAGCAGGACCGCTACCTCCGCCTTTGTGCAAGGAGGAACAGAAGGAGCACTGCCAGAGCCCTGCAAAATGACCTCCAGCAGGCCACAAATGTGCATGTGTCTGCACAAACGGTTAGAAACCGACTCCATGAGGATGGTATGAGGGCCCGAAGTCCACAGATGGGGGTTGAGCTCACAGCCCAACACTGTGCACGACGCTTGGCATTTGCCAGAGAACACCAGGATTGGCAAATTCGCCACTGGTGCCCTGTGCTCTTCACAGATGAAAGCAGGTTCACACTGAGCACATGTGACAGACGTGACAGAGTCTGGAGATGCCGTGGAGAGCGATCTGCTGCCTGCAACATCCTTCAGCATGACCGGTTTGGCAGTGGGTCATTAATGGTGTGGGGTGGCATTTCTTTGGAGGGCTGCACGACCCTCCATGTGCTCGCCAGAGGTAGCATGACTGCCATTAGGTACCGAGATGAGATCCTCAGACCCCTTGTGAGACCATATGCTGGTGCGGTTGGCCCTGGGTTCCTCCTAATGCAGGACAATGCTAGACCTCATGTGGCTGGAGTGTGTCAGCAGTTCCTGCAAGATGAAGGCATTGAAGCTATGGACTGGCCCGCCCGTTCCCCAGACCTGAATCAGATTGAGCACATCTGGGACATCATGTCTTGCTCCATCCACCAACGTCACGTTGCACCACAGACTGTCCAGGAGTTGCCGGATGCTTAAGTCCAGGTCTGGGAGGAGATCCCTCAGGAAACCATCCACCACGTCATCAGGAGCATGCCCAGGTGTTGTAGGGAGGTCATACAGGCACGTGGAGGCCACACACAATACTGAGCCTCATTTTGACTTGTTTTAAGGACATTACATCAAATGTATGGATCTCTGTGACTCCAAATCCAGGCCTCCATTGGTTAATAAATTTGATTTCCATTGATGATTTTTGTGTGATTTTGTTGTCAGCACATTCAACTTTGTAAAGAACAAAGTATTCAATGAGAATATTTCATTCATTCAGATCTAGGATGTGTTATTTGAGTGTTCCCTTTATTTTTTTGAGCAGTGTATGTTCTAAACATACTGTATTACAACAGCATGAGGAATGAGAAAGACAACATGCTCAGTTCCAAGAAATGTAAATATTGTAAAAAGAAAAAAGATTCAACACACTAGTAAACATGCTAATGTCCCAACTTTTTAGAAATGTGTTGCTGGCATCAACAGGGTGTCTACACTGTAAGCAAGTTTAATTTAAGAATTTTTAGGTCCTTTACAATCCTGCTTTAAATTCCATTTTGAGACCAAACTTGTGATGGAAATACAAATCAAAAGAGAAAAACCTCTTCACAAGTAAATCCATTAATGTTGGTTGAAAATGAAAAGTAAGGTGAAATGAAGGTAACTGGTTAGCTTAACTTAGGGAAAAGACCACTGCCCTACTATGCTGATTAATATCTAATCAATAACAGATTGTCTCAAGTTTCAAACATGTTCAAACACTGCACAGTTTACTTGGTAAGTATTTCAAGTCTCCGATGTTAACCAAAATGAGAGGTTGTTACTAACCAAACGGTTAGTGGAATGATTAAACATAGCCTTAAGAATGCAATGAGCCTTGGATGCTAAAAATTCTGGTTTTGGTTTAATTTAGAACCCATCCCAACTGAATGTAAGACAACTGAATCCCTTTAAAGGCCTTATAATACAAAATGTGCTTTTAAGAACTATCCAGTTCGAGATGAGTCACAGTTGTTGACCTGCGCAAACACAGGGAGAACATGCAAACTCCACACAGAAGTGCCCTACCCGGGTTTTAACCCAGGACCCTCTTGCTGTGAGACCACTGTGTGTACCACTCATACACACTGCTGCCTTGCTGTTGTCTTATAATTACTGTCTCGAGATGAATGAACCTCTTGTGAAAGCTTATTTCTCTTTAGTTACTACGATGGTATGTTTGCTGATCATGTTGAAATCTTTCTGGTTTCTTGCTTTAAGTGTGACACATTTCAACACAGTCATTCTGAGTGCAAGTGATCCATTTATTATCCATTTATATTTATTTCTTTTATTACAAATAGCAAATAATTTATGTACTTACGCCATTGAAATGACCATGAAGTCCAGCCAGTTCCAAGGGTCTCTGAGAAAGGTGAACCCATCGATAACAAAACCTCGGGCAACAATTTTTGTGAGTGACTCAAATGTATAGATACCGGTGAAGGTATACCTTTCAAAAAAAAGAGGAGAGGACAAAAAAGGTGAGAATAATATCAAATAAGAATATGATTGCTGAGGAGAAGTGTAGAGATGGACTTACTCTACTTGTTTGGACCACTCCGGGGGATCACTGAATGTCATGAATATGCAGTTGGTCAAAATCGTACACATGATGATCATGCTGAATAGCGTGAGATGTTAAGGAAAGATTATTTATATATTTAATCTACAGCACATCAGACACTTCAAACAATAATTGAACACATTAATAACTAAAATGCAGCTTTAATGTTAAAGACATACTTAAAGAAGAGGAAACACTAGAAAGTTTTAGTGCTTACAGCTTAGTAAATTAACTTACAATTAACTGGCCACTTCAACAATAGGCAGAAACAATTTTTTCATTCACTAGAAGATTAACAAATAAAATCACTTGAAAGGATATGAATGTATCAAAATTTTTATAGCTATTCGCCTAAGTAGATTAAAAGGACTTAAGATGTACAAGGAGGGCGTGGCACTGAAGCGGAAGATTGTTTTCCCCTTTGTTTATGACTATAAACGTCTGGAAAAGAGAGAGACAGAGATAGTAGACAGACAAAAGGCACAATTACCTGTATGTCACATATCATTCAGTAAACAATCTGAAAACATTCATTTAATTAGAACATGAATGCACTTATTGAGCTAACCTCTGACCACATAGGTTTCCTCTGTACCTACCAGGCTGACTGTAACAATCAAGTTTATACTGTACTTTTTACAAGGTATTTTGATCAGACTGCTCACTGGGTTGTGACTTTACCCATTTTGAAATAATTACCCTGCAGTGAGCTAAGCATAAAGGATAAATACAGTGTAGTTAAAAGAAAAAGACACATAGTGAGCAGCAGTAAGAGTCTCAACTGACATTGGTGACCAGTCACCCAAGACTCAGCGCTACAGTTCTGTCCTTCTTGCATCAGACTGGGACTTTGCCCTGGCCAGCTTCTCCCCATGATAAAGGCTGTAAGCTGCCTCAGAATCAGCAGACAGGCGCATGGGAAACTCTCCCCCATTTTCGTGGCCAAATGGCTGTCTTCGTCCCAAGTTTAAAGCTCTTACTGGAAGGGAACCGCAAATGCTGTCATCGATCAGAGCAGATCTGCTGACTCTAGGCTCTCAACAACCACTCTGATCCCCACCCATAAACAGCACTGGGCCAAGTGGGGCTGGGCACTGGGGTGAGACAGCATTGTATGTTTGTTTGTGGAGGTTTGTGGACAATTGAGCCCAATATTGGGCAAAACTATGTGGGGTCAGAGTGAGAAGAATGATTTACAAACAAACACTGGGATACTGTGTATTCATAACCACTGCTGCTGCCAGAGCTGTATCTACACGCAATGCAGTTTAGAGATGGTTCACTGACAATTTACAAATGCGTTGTTTGGATGTGAGGGAGTTATGAATATGTACAGTGCTTGGATATTTTTCCTTGTTCATGACAACCCCTTCTGTGTATTTATGGCACAGCTAACAATATCAGCTGCCACTACATCGAGAAAATAGATCATGTTCTTTGTTAAACCCTCGCTGAAGAACAGTGATGGTATTCACTTATATCAAAAACTAATCATTTATATCATGGTGAGCTTGCATCCATAAAACGATATGGATGCATGATATGGAAATATTAATAGGAAGAAGAAGGAGGAGAATCACTGCGTTAGTATAGTGAAAACACGTATGATAGATCCATTTGATATCATATGACAAATACACACGCCATGAGTTTGTGATTACACCATGGGAATAGAACCAAGTAGGCGACCCAAAGCCTCCTGAATCAAGCGGTGTCCAGAAATCTAATTAAATCAAAAATAGCTCCCTTAGTCTGGCTAAAGACAAAATGTATCCTCTGGATCAGACAACTCCTTTCTCTCCCCCTCCCTTCCCCTTTCCTGCTCCTTTTTGCCCATAAATCATATCCACAACTTAAAATATCCTCTCACAGTTTTTTCTGGAAAAACAAGGAATTGTCTACTTAATGAGCACAATATAAACAGGAAAACAAAGGCTCCGAAGTCTTGTCCAAAGGTTAAATCTCTCCCAGAGGTCAAGTGAAGGTTTTTGCTGACCAGGCAGATACAGCATTGAGATGGAAGGACAGGAATATCTCGTTAGCAGTTTACATATGCCCAGTGTGCATAACTATGATAGGTTAATCAATGTGAAGGATATTGGCACAGATAAGTCATGTGGCTTTTTAAAAACCTCTGAGTCATTGATTGTATATTATAGAGAACACTTCTTCTTTGTCCTTAGTGAGTTTGAATTCAGTGTGCAGTACTGTGCAAAAGTCTTCAGCCTTCCTGTTTGCTAGGAAAATGGGAAATAGGTGCAGAAGTTTACTGAAACGTGTGCAAACATGCATAGAAACACAGGATATAAGGCAGAGTTTGCACAATTAGCCAAGTTTTCTTGTCATTTCTTTAAGTAGTCTTCAGGAATAGTTCTCAGGCTTCTTGAAGGACATTCAAAGCTCTTCTTTGGCTGTTGACTGCCTTTTGTTCTGTTCTCTGTCAAAATGATGCCACACTGCATCAATAATGGTGAGGTCTGGGCTCTGGGGAGGGCAATCCATGACTGATAGTGTTTCACTGTGGTTTTTTCTATCCAGGTAGATTTACTGCATATGCAGCGTGTTTGGGATCATTTTCATGTGGTTAAATGTAGCATGAATGAATAAGATCAAAATCTTTTTCTGTGTTTATAACTGCATCAGTTTTAATAAGATGCCCCAAACAACTGGCTGAAATGCAGCCCAAATCATGACAGAGCCTTCACTATGTTTTACAGATGGCTGTAGGCACTCACTGTTGTACCTCTCTGCTGACCTCCTCTCTACATATTGACGATTTGAATGAAACATGTCAAATAATTTGGGATACCTCAGCCTTTTCTCACTGTTTCCCTTGCATAAGAACAACCTCTTGACAGTCACCTTTCCACTGAGGCCATTTCTGATGAGGCTTCAGTAAACTGAAGGGCCAGACACATCTCTCACATCCTATGTCAGGTCTTTGCTGGATTTTTTTCCCACCTCTTTCTTTCAGAAAGTCTGTGACTTTCAGACACAGTTCAACTGTAAATGGACTGGTTGTATAGCACTTTTCTTCTCCAGATGAGAAATCAAAGCAGTTTATACTACATGTCTCAGTCACACACACATTCGTAGAAGAAATTCCTACGTCTAAATGATTTCTATCTAACATTCACACACATTTACACGCAGATGAATGCAATGGGAGCAACTCTGGGTTCCATATCGTGCCCAAGGATACTTTGGCATGCAGACTGGAGCAGCCAGGGATCAACACATCAACCTTTCATTTAGGAGATGACCTGCTCTACCGCCTGAGCCACAGGTACCCCAAATCTCTTCATCTGCTGTGGATAGTTTTTAGGCTTGATACATCTTCTTTTGTCTAGTTTCCTCAAAAAACAAATTTTTCCTCAAACTAAAGAAATGGGAACAAATTATGTGTTTTTGTGGCAGCCTGCTAGTAGAAAAGTGCCTAAAGATACAATTTAAAGTTCATCCTTTAAGTGGCTTAACAAACAAAAAATATTCCTCTGTAAATGATCAGGTACTGGACATGGACTGGACAGAAAATGAGTGCAAAACTTTGAAAGACCTTCAGAAAGCTGGAGAACTATTGCTCAAGACCACTTTAAAGAAATTAGAAGAAGGTTGGGTTCCTTGGAAGCAACCTATGAAGAAATGAGGGATGACTTTAGACTTTTGCACAGTACTCTTGGTCATCCTACATCTGAAAATGCAGACATTTTCATATAGACTCAGTTGTAAAGAGTTTTCAATTACTTGATGAACTGCTGATCAGCCTGGAGACAGAAAAATCTGTTGACACAAACTTGGCATAATTACTACAAGGTATGCAAATGTCAGGCAATTTCCTTAATTGATCATATAATCAATGGATCACTGAACCTTAAAAATACTGAATGAACAATTTTTTTAGTGAAAATGTGCTATTTTTGCACATCTTACGTCATAATCTAAATATAGAAATAAATGTCTTGAATTTTAACTTTAAAAAAAAGGTGAAACAGAATATTTATGTGCAACTTACAGGCTTTACTAGATGACACATGACGAGAAACAGTGAGCATAAAAACAAGACAGAACAACTTTTGTGTCAAAAAAAGGCTGTTCTTGATAGTGTGCTTAATTTATTTCCATTTGAGAATGCAAGCTAACCTATGTGGTCAGACATAAATTATAGGAGTATTTTGTTAACTAGAATTTATCGTCGATAAAATGAGTCCGTTTATAAAGGAATGAAACTAAATGAAAGGGACAGCATGAGAGAAACGGGCTGTAGTGAACTAGACAATAGACGTACATGTAAAGCATGTCATTGTTGTAAGCAGCAATTATCCTAAATTCAACCAATGAAATCACCAGCTCACTGCCCGGTGTAAACAGCATACCTTTGACTGTTTAAATTCTTCAAAGTGTTTAACTGACAGATTAATTTTCTCTGGTTTAATTAATTTCCTGAGCAAACTCTGTAAAGTAGGATCACAACCGGTGAATCAGTTCATCATTAAGAAATTAATGTTTCAGACTTCACAAGACATTCCAGGGGGATGAAAATATTTAACATGTAGTGAATGAGTGGTTGAACTGCATCTCTTCAAATGGATAAACATACAATCAAATAGAGTGGCTACAGTAGATAAGCACCAAACAAACGACTGTGCGGCACATAATGAATACTGCAGTCATTCACACAAAGTGCATGTAGGTATAGTACATACACTTATCACAATAGCACTGATCTAAATTGCTAACAACAAATGAATAATCACACATTTAAATACACGACTCTGCAGATCAGGGTTTGTTACTACAAAGCCACATTTGCTGCAAAGCTGTGGAAATGATCATGATTATATGATGATATATGAAATGATCATAACAATAAAGCACATGCAAGAATCAAGAGACAGAATGCAGCTACAAGGACAGTCTATGTGCAGACGTGTTTGTGTCTGCGTGGAGCAGAGACATGGAGGGGACTTGCAGAAGTACGGGACAGAAGCAAAGGGAGCCGAAGAGAGACAGATAAGAGGATGGAGGGGGAGTGATGCAGAACAGAAAGCCAAAGAGCTGCAGAGATGAGAGAGCCAAACCTGAGATGGATGGGTAGATGGAGGGAGGAGGAGGAGGAGGTGGTGGGAGGAGGAATGGGTAGGCATGCTGCAGAGAGACAAAACTTAGAGATGAGAAGAGGAGGACAGAGGAAAAGAGAAAGCTCAATGAAATCTAAACAGGGAAACAATAGTGAGTAAGTCACAGGAAAGCGGTGGTGTATTTCTCCTAATTATCCCAGGGCTCCAGTCTGACACAGACTAGTCTACTTCTTCTTGAAAGTGACGGTAATTAAGCCTTTGTAATAAGCACACATTTTATATTTTTTAATGTCTTGATCGTACTGTAAAGTGCTATGAGATTATTTGTTATAATTTGGTCCAGCTTCCCAGCTGAGAAGAGTCAAAAGCAATATCTGTCATAATAAAAGACACGCCCTCACTTGAACCTGAGTCCAATCTGTAGAGAGTACCTGGTATGGACTGAGTCTATCTTAAAAAGTGAAAATATTGTCAGCATTGTTTTGTGAGACTTCGATGCTTTATAGTAAAAACGCGCCGATCTCATGAGAAATTTTAATTAATTACTAAGTGTCAGCAAACAGAGCTCATTTGCTTCTGTTTAAACTCAGTGACTAAATATAAATAGGAATAAATATGAATGAATTTACCTGCACATAATCGTGTATCAAAAAACTGCGTCATCGCATTTCCTTACCCGTATGCTGTGCTGCAAAAAAACAAACACTTTCCACCCCTTACCCTACCTTCCTTCTTAATACCAACCTGGCTAGCAGTAAAAGCACACACACACACACACACACACACACACACACACACACACACACACAGACACACACACACACACACACACACACACACACACACACACACACACACCCCACTCCATCCTTTCCTCACTCAGCTCAGAACAGGAGGATGCTGTGTCATCAGAGACTGAGGACTCAGACAGAGCACTAAAGCCTGGGCTTCGTTCTAATTTACTACACCCTGAAAGAAAAAAAAGAAAAAAAAAACACCAGAGAGAGGAGGCGGTGCAACGGAGAGGAGAATAGAGGGTAACAGAGATAGACAAACACACTGACAGAAATGATGGGATAGGGATATAATGTAATGGTGTGTACAGTGCTACATGCTGAGTTTCAGATGCCACTGCTGCTTTAGCTGTGAGCTCCCCTTGTGCACACACTAGCAGTTGCTGCCCTACACAAGCCTGTGCAGAAGTGACTAGTCCAGTGGATGCTGCTAGAAAAAGACAATCACAAAAATGCAACATTCAAGAAGCACATCAAGCTTTTGAACTAACAAAACTAGCTTTTCTTTTTATCCATGCAGTACTGTCTAAAAGCTAATCTAATCAACTGTATATCCATTTGTGATGAAATTCCCCAACTATAAGTAAAAACAAATGCGTGCATGAGCACAGGACCAGTTAAAGCACTTGCATGCCCTCCATCCATCCCATCCTGCTTTTCCTGTGTGACTCCAGCAGCTTTAACATAACCTAATCTCATCAGACATTTGAAAAGCCCAGGCAGTCCTTCCCTCATCACAGGGGAAAATAAGAACTGCAACACTGCATTTCTCTTCCTCACCACTGCCGCCCTCTTCCTCTCTTTTATGCATGAGTGCTGTGATCAGGTTTCCTGCAGCTGATGGTAACACACACAAACACACACATGCGCTCCGACACACTCTGTGACATACAGTGCGACTAGATGACTGTGGGTCGAGTAGAGGAGACGAGCAGCCCGAAAAGGTGAGGACACAAACAGAGGGAGAGGATGAATGGAAGCTAACTATCTAACTAGAGTAACTTCCTTGGTTATGATTAAAGATAAATACATGAGTGGATTATGAAGATCGTTGATACAAAATCTAGAAAGATGTTGTGGGGTTGCTGATTCACCACATAAATAGCTGCGGTGAGGGAAGCACATCATGACTAAGCAAAACAAAGAGAAATCAGAACCTCTATTGATATGTTCAAAAACACACACAGTATGCCATAATTAGTGAACACAAAGATGGATGGAAGTGTAAGTGCTCAGTGCTCATACCTTTTTCTTTTGTAATTTAATGTAAGTGCGTTCTTTAGCCATGCAGTATAGTCACGGCTGCACCAACAGAGCTGCTCAGAGGATAGAAACCTAAGGACTGTGGCTGTAAGTTTCCAGTAAAGCATGTTTAAATTTCTAAGAGATCTAACTTAGCATAAGCATGCTAACACAACATGAAAGTGCATCTGCAGCAGTTACAAGTTAATATGTTGGCTTTTGTACCAACTGAAGAAGCATTAATCTATAAAACTGTGACCTCTGGCATGAAATTCTGATCGAAAACCGTGTGGAAATGCCGTGCGTTTTGTGAATGCATTATCTCTTCTATTGGAGTATAACCCTGTATACAGATAATGTAGATGTTATCATATTTCACACTTTTTGCCACTAAGTATTTGGGAGAGTCCTTTCAATATACACCGTCAAGGTTCTGGACTAGGGCTGATCATTACTAAACTGTTTAAAGAAAAATTTGCAGTAAGTTTGTTTCCTTATTTAGAAAGTTGAATATTCCAACTGATTTTTTTGTTTTGTTTTGTGTTGTTTTGTTTTGTTTTTAGCAAACAGCAGACTTAACTTATAATCCAACACAAGCTTATAAACTGTAGGGCCACAGAAACCCTAACTCCTCGTTTTATATATATAAAACTTAGAAAACATGAAAATATGTATATAAATTACCCTAAACCCTTTTCATACCATGTCTTTTTTATGTATCATTTTGTCACGGACGTAGACAGCCCCTGTACACACACCATCACACGACAGTGGTCCTGACAATAAAAATTTTACTTTCCAGAAGAAAGTGAGGAGAGGTAAAAAAAGAATGCAATGGACAATAAGCAAAACTGGGAAGGATAATAAGACAAGAGTGGAACCCCTCCTGTGGCCACCACTGAACCAGGGCTTTGGATCAATAGATCACAAAAGGCACACGTACTTGATAGTTCCATCCGCCCTACGAGGCAGTGCTGCTCGCTGAGATTGCAAGTCTTGCTGACTGGGCTTCTGGCTTCTACAGAGGCCACAGATTCTGTTACACATTATCCCTGCTACCACACTGGAGACTGGCTACTCCACACCTATACACAGCTGAAAGTACTACAGCACACTCCTGCCTATTTCACGCCGCTTCCTGTCCTCTTCTGCCATCTTCTGCCTTCCACTACTCATTCCTCATTTGCTAGTGTGGAGCTATGGGGATTGCAGAGACTTGACTCTAATTGATAAGAAATACATCATTTGGAGTGGAAATATTAGCTTGTTTTTTATGTCACCTGCGCTTACATCACATTAATTCTGTCCTTAGGTATGGAAATTATTTGATTGTGTGGCTTTGAGGGGGGGAAATTACCTTAACAGTGATTTTAAAGGAACGCTGATACAACCTTCAACTTTTTTTTTTGGCTTATCTGTTTTTAATTCCACAAATGTACAGTCAAAAACAAAATTCATAAATGGAGAGAAAGGAATTACCATGTTGCTAGAAACCGCACACATACGGTGCCATTATAGCAAAATGTGTAGGCTGCTGCACTGATAAACACTATCCAGTTAGACAATTTGTTCTCCTCTGCCATCTCAACAGAGCACTTGTTATATGGGAGTTTGCTTTGCTGTAAGAGAATTTGCAGTAGTACTGAAACATGAAGGCAAATTTGTCATCCCCTCCAGCTGTTACATCATCTTTATTATGCATTAACACATATTATTAATCAACGCTGCAGAAACCTGAGATTTACCACTGCCCAAGAACTGCATTCCACAGCAGCCCTGCAGTATTGCACAAGTCAAGCTGAATGTCCTTCTTCCTCAGCTGTGCTTTTATTGTACAAGTCTAATAATTAAAAAAAACAAAAAACCTCATAGGCTTTTTATAATCTCAATGTGCACCCAAATAATGCAGAAACTGCCTCTAAGCCCCAGTACCGTGACTAAAAAGTACTTTAAAAAGCTGTTGATTGCCTCAAGGTCATTTTTCCTATTATGTTATCTCTACTTCTGTAGTGAAAACACTAACTTCATTTTTGCTTGAACTGATATGAAAAATTACCTATTTGTATCATGTGTTAAGTTTACAGTATCGGCAGTTTGACTTGAGAGAATGCCAATCAGGGCAGGAAAACAGTTAAATACTATTCAGGGAATTCAAGGAAACCTGAATCTTTAAACTAGATTAATCCAATGTAGTGTTTACCTGGTAACTAAGGGACATTTGTTAGTGGAGTAAGACTGTGTAACAACTCACTTTCTGATTCATATAGAATGGGTCCAAGTCCTCCAGTGGTGTGGCCGCCATTCCATCAGGAACGTCGCCATAGATGAAGGGCAGGCTCTTCCCAGCCTCCAGGTCACTGTTGGGCTTGGGTTCATTGTCGTCAGATGTGTCGCGGTGACTGCTGTCTGATCTTGGCTTGGGTGGCTTCTTGTTCTTCTCTTCTTTGATGCGTTTCTCAATATTATCGAGTGTCTCCTGGGTGAATTTCTTGAAGCTGTCAGGTCCTGGGGGTGCAAGAAGGGGTGCAGCCATGTTTTCATCCTGCAGCTATTTCCTCTTTATTTGTTTTCCATTCCAGACATCCAGCTCTGATAGAAAGAGAGCAACAGAGAGCGATAAAGGGTGGAACAGTGAGAACAGATACTCAACAAAGAGAGAAAGAGGGTTAAAAGAAATAAAAGTGAAATAAAAAAGTGCAAGCATCTAAGCATCAGCTGTAATGACTGAAACACACAGTCTCTGTACCCAGCACAGAGACAGCATTGAATTCCCTTTTGCTCTCACCTCTGTGACCCCAG
Organism: Pterophyllum scalare; assembly: GCA_024447675.2. NCBI lineage: Eukaryota > Metazoa > Chordata > Actinopteri > Cichliformes > Cichlidae > Pterophyllum > Pterophyllum scalare. The sequence continues at coordinate 33,556 of JAMQGT020013343.1, forward strand.
CTTCACATAACAAGGAGACGTGTCAAGTTTTCTCTTCTTGTGTTTATGCACTGTGTTAGCCTCGCTCTTCAAAAGATCCAGCATGAAATTTTGCATTTATTTTACGTTTTATTTGCATCTATACACCATGCAGCATTTAGAGTGACAGTTTCCCATGAAGTCCTGCAGTGTTTAAATTAGCAAAGAAGAAAATGACACCCCATAATGTGAACGTGAATGTGGGAGCTCTCACTAGAACAGACATCCAAGTCTGCAGTACTGTGTAATGCAGCTTTCAGCTATGGAAATTATATGGCTAGGTATGGAAACACTGAGCTGTAGTGTAGTTCAAACAGCTCCTGCTACTGATAGAAATGGTAAGTGCACACAGGCTAATACAACCCTATTCCATACAAAACAGCCCCAGACATTTCTCATTTGAGTAAAGTCAGGTAAGAGAATATGCTCACCAAAAGAACTTAATAAACTTAAAGTGACTGAGATCTGTTGGAATGGGTGGGGTTTATCACATGATAATAATTCAAATGCTTACTGTGAGTGAGCAGCATGCTGAGCTGGCTTTAAAATATGTTTGCTTTGGCCATAAATGTTTTGATGTTTATGTTGTTCTGTGTGACAAATCCACCTCCCCCTTATTGTGCTTAAGAAAAAAGCTTTACAAATGGCACACTGCCTGGTATCTGACATCCTACAATACTGATTACAATAATGACTCTATACAGGATAATTTATTAATAAACTGCTGAACTGTTTCACACAATATTTTATCATTTTTTATAGGACTTGGTCAAAATTATTCAGCCTCTGAGGTAAGGTTGTAATACCATTATCAACTGTCTTCATGCTTCTTGAATAGATACATTTCAATCCCAAGATGGGCATGTTGTTTGAGACACCATATTAAACAGTCAGGTCAAAGTTCAGGTGACCAAAAATTTAGACAGTTCAAACATTCAATGAAACAACGGCAATGTTAAAGACCTGGATATTAAAACAACAACAACAACAACAACAAAAAACACATACACACACACAATCAAAAGCAATCCACAGGCAGAAAGAGATCCAGCAACCCAGTATCTCAGTATTTTGGAGAAAAAATGAGGGGAAAGTCCGATTCAAGTAACCCAGCCACGGCACAACCTCCAAGTCTCCTTCCGCCAATGCCAATGCTATATCAATTGATCAGTCAAGGTGAATCAAAGCAGGATGCAATAGCATGACCAGCAGTCCATGTGTACTTTGCAGGTAACGCTGGGACAATTTAAAAAAGAAAAAAAGAGGGGGGAGGAAAATCAGGCAGTAAAACTGCTCGAAATTTTGCTGACGTCGTTTTATGCTTTCCAATAATAACTGAGTCATATACATATATATAAAAAATGAAAATTTAACCCCCCCCTTTTTTTTAAAGTAAAAAAACCGCTCAGGTCACTCTTACATGATTTACAGTGAACGATGCGGCATACAGCCGGGACGAAAGCCTGCAGCGCCAACCTGCTCTCGGTTTGGTTAAGATCCGCTGAAAGTGAAAATAAGAAATGGATGCGAGAGAAGACTAAAAACTCCGACAGCCTCAATTGCCTCTCAATGTAAAGTGCTGTGACGCTGCGCCCTCTGCGCATAGGAAAGGCACTCAGAAGCACCGCGGCCTCACTCCCGAAAAATACAAAGAAAGAAAAGAAAAAACTTTGCTCACTCTGATGATAACCATCCGATGAAGCTACCAGGACACCGCGGACACAAGTGTGCTCGCGAGCTGGAGGTGTACGGGCAGCTTGCATCAGAGTCACGTGGGTCGGACAGAACTTCATCCTTCATTACCTGGAGCGATGTCTCTAAATGCCATCTCAGTTCAAATCCAGAATAGGTGGGCAAAGTGAAACATTGCTGAGAAAATATATGGGCTGCCAAATATTAAAGGGCCCTCAAATCCACCCCCACCCCCCAATATCATATATGGGGAGGTGCCACATTCTACTTAACAGAGCTGAGTCTATTTCAGGTAGGCCCAAAGTTATGACTTCCTGAGTGGAAATTTGATGAGTTGATAATTAATTTTAACCCGTTTGTCCTCGGGGAACAGACGAGAAATGAAAAACAGAAATTCTAGGGCTCTTCCCTTTAGGCTGTTGTGCGGTAAAGCTGAACACTAATCAACCACACACCTTCCTATTTATTTATTTCTTATTATTTTCCCAATTATATCGTGTCCCTTATCACATAAGTCACTTGCTGACACTCATATGTAGACTGTGCGGTCCAGAGTAAAGTCCACTGTTGTATACTGAGGCGCGCCGTTGTTCTATAGGGCCATAGCCTAAAATACTGCAGTGTGCTGCTATATGGGCTCTAACTCCTAGTAGGTCAGTTAAATGCACAAGCTATATCCTGACGACTCATCCCTGACCGGAACAAAACACATACGAAGTCAGCACAACCCAGTTTCACCCCACAGAAAGTGAAATTGGGCTATTTACAGAAAATAAGAGAAACTGAACTGGCCTTGGTGTTACAGCTTGACTACCGCACCCGTATGCCCAGACCACAGAGATCTATAGACTCATTGTGATGCAGGTTCACAGAGTAAGAGCACCATGGGAAATACTACACGAAAAGACCAGAAAAGGGTGCCGCGGTCCCTTTAGAGGACTGCCAAACTAAAGACGCACCTACCTCTTCGTGCAATACAGTCTCCAAAGAGATTGCAAGGGAGGGAGGTGGGGAGCGCACAGAGGTGGAGTGTGGGGGCGGCGGGGGGGTAAAACTATCAGTTAGCCTACAAAATAATGGTAGAAAGCCAGAAATACCGGGGGTAACGATTTTGCCAGGGGCGCATTATTCGTGTAGCTATTGGGAGCGTACACGATAGTTACTGTCGCCACTGACAGAAGTTTTACATGATCTCACTTACATGCGTACACTATGTTTCACATCCCGACACACTGAAATGTCATAGCCTATCATCCAGCGGCGGGCCAACTCCCTTAATAACCTCCCGGTTTCCCCATTTTTCACCACGTCGCATTTCCAATGGCTGTTTTTCCCTTTTATAAATCACATCTTTCCTACTTCTGACTGCCGCTTCGCATACATATTAGTCCATGTACTGGCAAGGAGCCCTCCACAGACGCTGGGAAAAGATGCTGAGAGAGGACCGCTCTGCGGCACTGGGATGCAGTCAGTCGACAAAGTAAGACTGTGATCCATCCCATGACGTGAAATACCAGACAAAGCAGAAAACGTATTGTCTACTTACTTTTTCTCGCATTAACAGGAATCCAGACAGCTGTCAGTGAACTGCAGATGTAGGAAAGAGCCGGGAGTAAATGCGGCTGTCGCCATATTGTTGCTGCTATCTTCCTTCCCAGTGCGTGCGGCTACCCTGCATAATTGATGACTCTCAGCAAATTGTTGGGGAGTGTCGGTAAATGCCTTTAGTTTCAAAAACGGACAAGAGACCGCAGCATTGTAAGGATTTTTTTTAAAAAAAACTGTGCACTGTTTATGTAACAGCAGTCATTCATGTTCTGGTTGGGAATGAAAAGCAGATGGGAATATTTATTTTAGTTTTTAATTCTTACAAAAAGCAAATCAGATCAACAACAAATAATTTGTTTTATATTATTTTAAGAATTAGACCTGGAAGTGTACAATATACATTTAACACAACTGGTTTAGAGAAATAAGTTTAACAGAAAATTTGTGACACCTCCTGTCATAAATATCCAGATAACAAACCAAAAAAGCAATTTTGTACGTTCATTTCTGGAAAAGGACAGTGTTGCTGTAAATGCAGTCCTGTGAAAAGAGCATTTCCACAGGAGTTGATGCAATCTGTGGAAAACTGAGCACATCCCATGATTCATAGCTCATAGAACCACCATTAGCAGCAATAACTTGAAGTAATCCTTTTCCGTTTGCTTCTCACATCTTTTCAGTCAGGTTGACATTTGGACTTTGGGCAATTGCAACACTTTGTTCCTTTTCTTTTTCCAGCCATTCTGTTGTAGATTTGCTGCTGTGCTTGGGTTCACTGACCTGTTGCATGACCCAGTTTGTGCCAAGCTTTAGCTGCTGAACAGATGGCCTCACATTAGACTCTAGAACACTTTGGTATACAGAGGAGTTTATGATCAACTCTATGACTGCAAAGTGCCCAGGTCCTGTGGCTGCAGAACAAATCCAAATCCTCACCTTTCCACCACTGTGCTGGACAGTTGGTATGAGGTGTTTGTGTTGGTATACTGTGTTTGTTTTTTGCCAAATATGGCACTGTGCTTTAGGGCCAAACATCTAAACTGTGGTCTCATCTGTCCAAAGGGTATTGTTCCAGAAGTCTTGTATTTTGTTCACATGTAACTTTGCAAACCTAAGCTGTGCTGTCATATTCTTTTTAGAGAGAAGAGGCTTTCACTCATCAACCTTCCAAACAAGCCATACTTTGGCATGAACCTTAACATTTAACATGCTAACTGAGGCTTGGAAAGTCTGAAGTTACTGGGTTTTTTTTGCAGTTTCTCTGCAAGCATTGCACAGTCTGACCTTGAAGTGAATTTGCTGTGTTGTTCACTACTGGGAAGACTGTGGCATTGTGTTAACACACACCTGAATGCTCCATTCAAGTGTGTGTTAAACTCCCAAAATGTCTGCTTTCATAGAGAGTGAAAACTTTCTTTTTCATGTGAATAGAACAGCTATCTTTTATTAATATTTCCCATTAGCTAAGTCATGAAAGTTTACTAGTTTTCACAAACACCACCCTTAAACCAAAGAAGCAGAAGAAAATGTAACCATCATTACTTTTCATGTATGCACCTCTGCTTTTCATACCAGATAGTCTTCTGTAAAAAATGGTGTAATACTGTAAGCACAATCTGTGTTCCATACACCCAGCAGCCAAAGTTTGAATTTTGACTGCCTGCATATTAAAGGCCTTGTATGACTTTTAGTTCAAGCTATTTTATTTATATAGTGCCAGTTTATAACAACAGGCATCTCATGGCACTTGTCCGCTAAAACCCTATAATATTAAAGGGAAAACATGACAATCCAATGATCCTCTGTGAGGAAACACTTGTTGACACAATGTTCAAAACGGAAGATGGAAAACATATCAGATATTTAAATTGAGACATTTTACTATTTCATGAAAAATATTAGTTCGTTTTGAATTTAATGACAGCAACACATCACAAAAAAGTTAGGATGGGGTAACAAAAGGTTGGAAAAGTAAGTGTTACTAAAAAGAAACATGTGGAGGAACATTTTGTAAGTTATTAGTTTAAATGGCAACAGGTCAGGTTATGACTGGATATAAACAGAGCATCTTAGAGAGGCAGAGTTCCTCAGAGGTAAAGATGGGCAGAGGTTCACCAATCTGCACACTAAAAAAAAATTCTGAATAAAATTCCTTGATGTAAAATTGTGACAACTTCGTATATTTCATCATCTACAGTAGGAAGTAAAAGATTCAGAGAATGTGGAGGAATCTCTGTGCGTGAGGGACAACACTGAAAATCAATATTGGATGCCCTTCAGGTCCTCAGGCAGCACTGCATTAAATACAGGCATGATTGGAAATCACTGCACAGGCTCAGGAACACTTCCAGAGATCGCTGTCTGTGAACACAGTTCACTGCACCATCCACAAATGCAGGTTAAAGCATCTGTGGGGGTTGTAAATGCATTGGGAGTGAAATGAAAGGAGCAAAGAAGAAGTCCCTCCCTAAACTGGGAACTGATGCCACAGGAGATGGGCCTGGTAGCCAGAGGCTCTGGAACCAAAAGTAAGCCAGCAGTCTGATAGTAAATATCTTGGGTGATATGGTACTATGAGGTCTTTAAGATAAGATGGGACCTGATTATTCAAAAATCTTGTAAGTGAGAGGATTTGAAATTTAATTTTGGATTTAACAGGGAGAAAATAAAGAAAAGCTAATATGGGATGAATATTGTCTCTCTTTCAAGTCCCTGTTAGCACTTTTGCTCCAGCATTTTGGATCAACTGGAGGCTTTTCAGGGGTCTTTTACAACAGCCCGATAATAAGCAATTACAATAGTCCAGCCTAGAACCAATAGGTTTGTGACTAGTTGTTCAGCATCACTCTGAGACAGAATGTTTTTAATTTTGTATAGATGAGAAAAAGCAGCCCTAGGTGTTTAATGTGCATGGTGAAGGACATGTCCTGGTGAAAAATGACTCTGTCACACTGATTAAAATGATTCTGTGGTGAAGTAAATCTAACATAACTGAATCTGTGAAATAAACTATAAAAAATCATGTTAGTATCTTTACACAAATATACCTAGTATTGAGGTCAAAAACATTTGTTCTAGATACAAGACATTGTAATTTTTTTTCAGAAAATAAATTGTTTAAGTACTAAGAGCCAATCTTTTTAAGTTCATCCACTCAACAAAAAATAATCTTGTTATCTACACTGCATTTCATCTGCCTTGTTCATTTGGTTTAGACCCTGTTGTCACACAACTTCCGTTCGGCCTCGATGCTGGGGATCTTTACTTCCGGTGGATGGAGTTTACACAGTCTAATACAGTACATTTGCCACAAATACGGTTTTAGGATATACTATGACATGCAGACAAGTTTTCACTGCTAACATGTTCAAAAATGGACAAAGGCTACAAATTCTTCATTGAACGTCATGGAGGTACGTGTTTTTGTCTTTTCAAGCTGTTAATTAATATGCTAGGATGGCATTAGTCAATTTGTTAGCTAGCTAACATTACGCGACCTTTCTGTTTTGCAAATAGGCCGTCTTTAGGCTCTAATCTTGATTAGGTCCTTATAGTATAGACCAGGGTTGCAACCTGTCACGATAAATACGCAATCGTTTGTTATTTGGCAGTTAAATGTGGTTTCCCGGTGCTGTCTGAGCGTCCTGCGTTTTGGTTGCCCTCAGACAGACACCACACACCGGCGCCTTTTTTTTTACTGTCCACCCGCTACTGCACCGCATCCTAATAAGTTAAATTCTTGCAAAGAGCAGGAAGCAGAGAGCAGGAAGACGCTCATCCCAGGCTGAACAGCTTCAGCGAGGATGAAAGGCACACGGTGAGCCATCTGATGTCAGGAGATAAACATTGCAGAAAAATAAGAACCTAGAAGACCCAGGCATCAGTCGCATTTCTTCATCCCCCAGTCATCTAAATGGCTGTTTAAAGAATAAGTTATTGAGACACACAAAAGATGTGCCCCATTATTTATTTTTTTTATGTCATTACATACCATAAGGGTCAATAGTTTCAGGATAATTATTCCAGCTCTTGCTGATATATGTATATACTAAAAAGCCTTAAGGGACTTTAATTTAGTCTTCATGGACTTTTCTGTGGGACAATACCCAAAACCGTCAGTAGGTGGGCCACAGGTGGGTGGGAGAGTTGGCAGACTTTCATTTTGACATCAGGTACAGGCCAGGTAAAGCTAACACTGATGCCGACACCCTTTCCAGACTGCCACTTAATATCACTGAGTATGTTACTGCCTGCACAGAGGAACTTTCAAAAGACACAATCAAGGCAACATGGGAAGGAAGCCAGGCTGCCAAGGAGAATGATGTGGCCTATGTTGCTGTCTTAAACTTGGCACAGGAAAGCTCAATGCCGTGTGCACACCGACCACTGTCAACTCTAAGCCATGGAGAACTTGAGCAAGCACAGAGAGAGGATGTTGTAATAAGTGAAGTAATCAGACTAAAGGAAAAATGCACCAGCCTAACAAATCACATCAGAAAAAGTGTCAGCAGCCCAGTGCAGAGACTCCTGCATGAGTGGGAAAGGCTTCAGCTTGAGGATGGACTACTTTACAGGAAAACAATGCAGAGACGACAACTAGTCTTGCCAGAAAGATTCAGATCCATTGCGTTGAAGCATCTCCATGATGAGATGGGTCACGTAGGCACAGAGAGGGTCATCAGTTTGGCCTGAGATAGATTCTATTGGCCTTACATGAAGAAAGAGATTGAAGCCTATGTGACCAGGAAATGTTCATGTATCAAGCGTAAGAAACCTGTGTCTCATGTGCAAGCTCCCATGGAGTCTATTACCACCACAGCACCCCTTGAACTAGTTTCAATTGATTATATGCATTTGGAGCCAAGCGCGGGAGGTTTCGAGTATATCTTGGTTGTTGTGGACCATTTTACTCGGTTTGTCCAAGCCTATCCCACCAGGAATAAATCAGGGAAAACAGCTGCAGAGAAGCTGTTTAATGATTTTATTCCCTGGTTTGGCTACCCAAAGAAACTTCAACAAGACCAGGGCCATGAGTTTAAAAATAGCCTTTTCCGGACCTTACAACAACTCTCTGGAGTTGGACACTCCCGAACCACACCCTACCATCCTCAGGAAAACCCGGCAGAAAGGTTCAATAGAACCCTCTTGCAACTACTGCGAACCCTGACGGATAAGGAAAAGAGAAAGTGGAAAGAGCACTTGCCCCAGATGGTCCATACCTACAATTGTACAAGGCATGAGGCAACGGGGTATTCACCATTCTACTTACTGTATGGACGCCATCCTCGGTTGCCTGTAGATCTTCTATTTGGCTTGGCGGAGGAGGAAGAACTCATCTCTCCAAAGGGATATGCAGAAAAGTGGGCAGCAAGGATGAAAAAAGCATACAGGCTTGCTTCTGAGAACAGCTGTCATTCAAGTGCTAGAGGAAAACAATACTACAATCGTCATGTGAAAGGAGTTAATCTTCAGCCAGGTGACCATGTGCTAGTCCGTAACCTGAGTGAGAGGGGAGGCCCAGGAAAACTAAGGTCTTATTGGGAAGACACTGTCTACATTGTTAAGGAGCAGATGAATAGTGGACCCGTGTGCAAAGTGTATCAAGAAAGTGGTGATAACAGAACCCGCATCCTACACCGAAACCTGTTACATCTAGTTAATGACTTACCTGTCGACTTACCAGCAAAGGAAGGAAACCTCCCTCTCAACTCGCCTGCACAAACTGACATCAGTTTATCTGCAAAGGGGAAAAAAAACAAGGCACAAACGGTCAAACAATGGTCATCAGACTGAGTTGTTTGCAGACAGCGATTCATCAGGAGCGGATGATGATGGATACTGGCTCCACATACCAGTCAGAAGAGGCTCCATCCATGATCCTCTAAGACCAGAGCCAGAGGGAGATCCATTCATTTCCTTACAGGACGTGATAGAGTCTGTCCCGGAATTTGATGTAATGGAGTTGCTGGAGGAGGATGGGTCTCTTTTGCCCTCATCACCTAGTAACCAGGCAGGGTGTATGCCTAGTCCTGTAGCACGTCAGACAGAATGTATCCTGTCAGGTCATCAGGCTGGGATCCAGCAATCAGTTGAACCCAGTAGTGCAACCAGAAAATCCAGTCGTGAGAGGAAACCTGCTCAAATGTTAACGTATGAGTCTTTAGGTGAACCTTCTTATCAGCCAAAAACCACAGTGAATGCTATAGGGACCTATGGGGTAGTGCACACGCCAGTATGGGGAATACAACCACCTCACTTTCACCCAAACTTGATCCCTTCTCAATCACCCCATTTTGTTTGCCCTGTGTTCCCTCTATGCTGTATGTAACCCCTACACAAGTGTATTGAGGGGAATGTAAACTGTTTTATTTAGTGTTTAGGCATCAGCTGAGTGTCAAATGTGTGCAATGTCAGGAGCCATTTTTCTTTGAGGGGGAGTGTGTGACACACAAAAGATGTGCCCCATTATTTATTTTTTTATGTCATTACATACCATAAGGGTCAATAGTTTCAGGATAATTATTCCAGCTCTTGCTGATATATGTATATACTAAAAAGCCTTAAGGGACTTTAATTTAGTCTTCATGGACTTCTCTGTGGGACAATACCCAAAACCGTCAGTAGGTGGCAGCTGGGCATCAGGTGGTTGTCTGATACGCTGTTTTGCACTTGCGCTATTCTGCAAGGAGAGAGCGATGCAGCAATAGCCAAACGTTGTCCTGTCTGCTCATTTCTTCCTTTGTATCAGGTTTGTACAGTGTCTAAGCATGAAAAACACAGAGGAACGAATCGGGAGAATATATGAATGTAGTTGTAGTAAATAACTGTTGTGTGGTCGCATGCCTGGGACCTGCAACATTATGCTAATAGATGAACCGTAAATAAATAAATATTCTCCAAATATATATATATATATATGACCCCCAGCTATTCAAAGAGACCAGATGATACTCAGGATTGGCAAATTCGCCACTGGTCCCCTTTGCTTTTCACAGATGAAAGCAGGTTCACACTGAGCACATGTGACAGATGTGACAGAGTCTGGAGATGCCATGGAGAGCGATCTGCTGCCTGCAACATCCTTCAGCATGACCGGTTTGGCAGTGGGTCAGTAATGGTGGAGTGTGTCAGCAGTTCCTGCTAGATGAAGGCATTGAAGCTATGGACTGGCCCGCCCGTTCCCCAGACCTGAATCAGATTGAGCACATCTGGGACATCATGTCTCGCTCCATCCACCAATGTCACGTTGCACCACAGACTGTCCAGGAGTTGGTGGATGCTTTAGTCCAAGTCTGGGAGGAGATCCCTCAGGAGACCATCCGCCACCTCATCAGGAGCATGCCCAGGCGTTGTAGGGAGGTCATACAGGCACGTGGAGGCCACACACAATACTGAGCCTCATTTTGACTTGTTTTAAGGACATTACATCACAGTTGGATCAGCCTGTAGTGTGTTTTTACACTTTAATTTTGTGTGTGATTCCAAATCCAGGCCTCCATTGGTTAATAAATTTGATTTCCATTGATGATTTTTGTGTGATTTTGTTGTCAGCACATTCAACTTTGTACAGAACAAAGTATTCAATGAGAATATTTCATTCATTCAGATCTAGGATGTGTTATTTGAGTGTTCCCTTTATTTTTTTTGGAGCAGTGTAGTTATGCTTTGCATGAAAAAAATAAGTTAATTCTACTTAAGAAAAATCATTAAATAAATGTAACAAATTTAAGTAATGTACACAAAGATTTTTTTTGTTTGATCTACATAAAGAAAAGAAGTTGCTTTTACTTGCAAATTTAATTTACTACATTGAACAAGCTGAGTGATTTATACAAAGTTTAGTTTTGTTTAATCTACTTGACAAAATTAAGTTCACTCTACTTGGATTTTATATTTCATGTAAAAAAAATAAGAAAGCACTTTAAACACAGAACAGTCTTGCTTGATCAACATAAATAAATTATGCAAATAGTTGCCTTAATTTTATTATGTAGATATGACAGGATATTTTTATCAGTGCAGAGACCTTACCACCAGTACCAAATATACTGAAGATTTTCTTATAAGACACTAAATCCAATAAAGCATAAGCATAAGATCTTCTATGTGAGCAAGAAATAGTGCATATAAACATTGTGAGACATGTTTAATTATGTCCTGCACCAATCAAAGACTTGGATAATACAATAAAAATATTCTAATTAAAAACTGATTGATATATTGGCCAATATTAGCTATTTGCCAATATATTGGCATCAGCTTTTATAATGGCCCTTAAATGAAATTTTCCAAAAGTAAAGAAAATATGGTAAAAATGCTCTTCAGCCATGAAATGATGTCAATGATGCAGAGGGCAGTCTGCAGATTCCCTGTTGGCAGCATGTGTTTTGGAACACCACAAAAACAACAAGCAGCTGATCCTGAAAGAGTCTAGCAGAGTGTTAAAAAAAAAAGTTTATTTTAAAACTGAATTGTCATATTATCTTAGTAAGGACTCATAAATAACTACACATAACAAATGTTAGGGAAATCTGTTTATGTATTGTGCATCTAAAAGAAAAAAAATATCGGCTGATATACTGGATTTTAAAATCACCAAATATCGGTATTTGTATCTTAAAAACTGGTGTCTTAAAAATCAGTCAGGTGCTAATTCTAATACATGTAACTCATATAACATGAACATGCATTTGTGGCATCAGTATCATTACTGCTGTTCAATTGGAACAACCAGTTCTACAGCCTGATAGCTCAAGGTTTTTTTTTTGGTTGTAATAGCACTAAAAATTCTATGTGCATGTTTCACTTGCGGAGAAGCAAATGAACCTCAGTCACAAATGATCCGCAGTACTTCACTCTTCAAATTACAAGGTTAGAGGATTTTATAAAACAAGTGTCATGATCTAACAATGTCTCTATCTGGTGGAGTATGGATGAACTGCAGCTTGTCTCCTGGAAATAACTGAGCCATTTTTCTGTTTAAAAGATTTAAAAGTTGTAAGCGTGGGAAATAGGCTTGGTGATTACATTCTTTGCATAGTGTGCTGTAGAAGAGACAGAGACACCTGCCAGAATGCGTTAGAGGATCTACTCAAGTAAGGTGTCTCATTTGACCAGCAGTACATTCTGCTACTGGCCGCACACATGTCTTCATTGTTGAAAACTTGATGAATTATATGTATAAAAACATGTTCACCAAAATAAGCACACTATTAATAATAAATTAAAATATAGGAGTAATATAGTGGTAATAATAGGCTCTTGCCAGCTACATTGTAAGGAATCCCCATAGTAAGTAAAATTGTAGAGCTTCATCATTGCCACAGCAACAGCGTGTGAAATATAACATTGGGGGTGTGATTGACTTTTTGATCAGGGTGACGTGCTGAATGTTGGTTTAAAAATTTGTACATTTCTGAAAAAGCTAGAGAGGAACACCTAGAGTGTGCAGGTTGGGAGCTAAAATTTCTCGAGGAGTTCTAAGGCTCTGGTCCTTAGCAGGTTCTAAAATTGTTTAAATAAAACCTTAGACGAACAACAACAAAGCATGATGTATTTTACAGTGTCATTTTCAGAAGCATTGTGTGAAAAACTACACTTAATGATTCAATAGCTTGTGAAGCCACCTTTAGCAGCAATAACTTGAAGTAATTGTTTTCAGTGTGACTTTATCAGTCACTCACATCGTTGTGGAGGTATTTTGGCCCACTTTCCTTTATAGTGTTACTTTAGTTCAATGAGGTTTGTGGGTGTTCATTTATGCACAGGTCTCTCAAGGTCCTGCTACAGCATTTAAATCTGGTTGAGGTCTGGACTTTGACATGGCCACTGCAACACCTTGATTCTTTTCTTTTTCCGCTATTCTGGCCTCACATTTGACTCTGGTCCACACAGGAGTTCATGGTTGTTTCAGAGACTGCAAGGTGCCCAAGTCATGTGGCTGCTAATCAAACCCAACTCATCACCCCTCCACCACCGTGCTTGACAGCTAGTATGGGCTGCATTGTAGAAATCGGAAATAAATTGAGGGGCACACAGCCAGATTGTCTCTATGAATTTTTGTTTGCTTTTGCAAAGGGGTCAAACAACGGTGCTGAGAGCATGCCAGCAGTCTGCATGCTTTGTGACAAGGAAGAGTTAAAAGCATAGAATCACTTATAGAGACAAATTGTCATCATGGGCATGAATGTCATGGTAACTTTGAGCTCTTAACTATTTCTTTGAACTGTTCTTTTTCCAGGGTGGAATGATTGAGCCTGTATGTATCCTGTTGTCCCTGTGTGGATTAGAGAAAATCTGAAATAGCTTCAGACTTGTGTGCCCAATTCTTGTTTTTTAATTTCATTAAAGATGAATGTTGCATGGACCTATTCAGTCTGAAATGTAGCTCTTGTTTGTTTTTGGGTTTTTTTCTCAGTTTTCTGAGCATTGCACAGTCTGACAGTGAGTTTGCTTGGACATTCATTCCTGGGAAGATTTAAGTTCCTAAAATTAATATCAACATAAACCCTCAATGTCCATTGTGGTCAGGCATATTTATATCATGTTAATTTCTTGCATTCTTGCAGCAGCTTTTTGATAATCTGTTAGCTGTCAAAGCTGTGGTTTTATTGATGTGGTATTTTACTCCTAAAGGTCAGGCCTCACCTTAGGCATAAACTTTTATTATGAAAATTTGCATCACACTTCTCATCTGACCTCGTATTCCATAATAGTGGTGTGTGATACTGGGAAATTTGGTATCAAGCTGATATCAAGAAAATTATAGTAAAGTAAATTATATTCAGACATTTTCATACTTCATGTTTGAGAGATATTCTTTTTAGTTCCAATAAAATAATTAATTTAACAAGTTTCACTGAGCTGAATGTATAATTTGAATGTATGAATACAGTCTATAGGTAATCAGTCTGCTAAAGTAAGAACAATGAACATTAACTTACGCTGAAGATTTTACACGAGTCATGACTAAACATCACTTTCACCACTATATAAGCTAACAGTGGCTAATCTGCCAGTCTCACATGGTGATCCACAGAGACTCCTGCCTGACCTCATCTGTCAACCTGTCCATCACCACTGCAAACAAGAAGGCACGATCCCTGAGGTAATTAGTGAAACAGTCCATAGCTGTGAGGATATAGAGGTTTCCCCTTATAGTGTCGGGGAAAGGACCAAGGATGTCAGTCCCTACCCTCTCGAAAGAGTACCCAGCAGAAAACTGTTGAAGCTGGCTCACTGTTCCAATACTCCTTTAGCCTGTGGCTGGTTCTGTCCATCCTCTTTGCAGGACTCGATTGCACTGACGAAAAGTATCAATAACAGCCCGGAGTCTCTCTGGAGTTTGAGACAACGTGTCAATCTCTTCCCACTGTTGCTCCGCCATTCACTTAAGCACCCGTTTGCATTTGAATGGGGCGTGCATCTCCAGTGTCAATATCATAGTGAATGAAGTCAGTCTAGGGAGAAAGAAACAGTTCTTAAAATCCAGCAGAAGCCATCACAGTAGACTCTGTTAACTAGCAGTCAGTCCATCACAGTTCTTCCAGACCTCCCTCACAGCCAACAGCCTCGCTTCCTGGTCAGGTGGTTTGGTGTGTTCCTGGTCTGTAATGGTCACATAGTGATCAAAAGTGATCCAAGTATCTATAAAAAGAGGTCCATGTTTTCTTTCACATCATGTAGATGGCCAGGTATGTGTGAGTCACTTACCTGGGGAACACCTGGCACCAGGATGCACTATGAGAAGAAGGGAAGACAGCAGAGGCAGTGTGATAATTTGGGAAATGTTCTGCTGGGAAACCCTGGGTCCTGCTGTCCATGTGGAGGTTACTTTGACACGTACCACCTACCTAAGCATTGTTGCAAACCATGAACACCTTTCACAGAAATGGATTTCCTTGATGGCTGTGGCCTTTTTCAGCAGGATAACGAACCAGATCTCAGTCCAATCGAGCATCTTTGGGATGTGCTGGAAAAACAAGTCCGATCCCTGGAGGCCCCACCTCAGAACCTACAGGACTTAAAGGATTTATTGCTACCATCTTGGTACCAAATACCACAGCACACCTTCAGGGTTCTAGTGGAGTCCATGCCTCGACGGGTCAGGGCTGTTTTGGCAGCAAAAGGAGGGCCATAATAATATTAGGCAGATGGTCATAATGTTATGTGCTGTTGTTCATCTGAGGCTGTACTTACACTCCTCTCCAAAAGTACTGGAACAGTGAGGCCAATCCCATTATTTTTGCTGAAGACTGAAAACATTTGGGTTTGACATTAAAAGATGAATATGAGACAAAAGATCAACCTCCAGGCATCTGATACACAGTTTGGAACATAGCACCTTTTGTATGAAGCCACCCATTTTTTCCTGACAAACTCAAGGAATATCAATCTGTAGTTAACTGTATTCCTAGTGAATTGATAGAATTAATAATAGGATACAAAAAAAAAAAACAGCATGAGGCCTCAATATACACTTTATATAAATGGAATTCATGAATGGCTTGTCCCCTTTAAATTCTTTTCCAACAAAATTAGAGAACTACATTTTAAATTGTTACACATCTATCCAACAAATATATATACATGTCTAGATTCTCAGATGCTGATGACAAATGCACTTTTTGTAAAACAAAAACCAAAGGTATCATCCGTTTGTTTTATAGATGTTCATTTTGTGTTATGTTTTGGAAAGCACAAAACTACAGTTAATTTTTGATTTGAAAAGAAAAATGCTTGTTTTTTTTTTGTTTTGTTTTTTTGTTCTCTCAAAATAACAAATATAACATTGTCAACCTTTTTGTCTAATTGGGTAAATTTCACATTCATAAAGCAAAGATGTCAAAAATGACCTCATCATTCATGTTATTTCTAACTGAATTTAGAGTCTCTAAAATATGTCAAAACCTTGAATGATATCGTCTGCCTCTTTTTGTTTGTTTTCTTTTTATTTATTTTATTTTTTTCATTATTTACTTATACATATCATCATTATCTCACTTTTTCCCTTTTTCCATACATAATTTATCCATCAGTTGTAAGTAAACAATGTCTGAATGTTTGTATATACTATGTTCCTGTTGTTCTTGTCATATTGTTGCAAAATAATAAATAAATAAACGGATGCAGCCCCTGAATTTCGGCACAGCCATAAAGTCGTTAAGTTGGCAACATCGGAAGCGCCGTGAAGATACGTAATTTCCTTGTTACCTGGAAGCGGAAGACGGAATGCATCAGCTGTTCAACAATTCTATATGAATTTATTAACTCAGAATTTCGACTTATGAATACCATTTTTTTTCCAGTGGCGGAAACAACCTTCCATAATAACCTTTTTTTAAAACTTTGTTTATCAATCTGTACAAACAACAAGACATTTGAAATAGTAACTTCAACATGCAAACATGACTTTAAAGGCACTGGTGCAGTAAACAAATAAAATCACAAAAAGTATAACTAAAATTAACAGTAAAATAAAATAGGGCATAGACTTTTATTTTGAAAATTTGCATCTGACTTCCCATCTGACCTTGGATCCCGCGGTCGCTGACAGTAGCTGTCACACCCGAGCTGCACGACAAACAGGCTTTGCTAAAATGACTTTTGTAATGAGATTTTGGAGCTCGGTGGTGAATATATTATGCATTCCGCTTCACTTGATCCACGCCGTCGGTCTGTTCGGAGTATACAAGCGTGTCTTCCCGATTTGTCTATATCGGATTTCAAAAAATTACAATGAGAAAATGCGCGATAAAAAGAAGGAGCTGTTTCGTAGTTTGACGGAGTTTAAGAAACCTGGCGGGCTACTCACAATTTTAGAGATTGGCTGCGGCACAGGTGCGAATTTTGAGTTTTATCCGCCTGGTAGCAAAGTTATCTGCACCGACCCGAACCCGCACTTTGATAAATACCTGACCAAATGTATGGGCGAGAACGACCACCTCACCTATGACAGATTCGTAGTGGCGTCGGGGGAGGACCTGAGGACAGTGGAGGATGAATCGGTGGACGCTGTCGTCTGCACCCTGGTGCTCTGCTCAGTCAACGACGTTTCCCAAACCCTGCAAGAGGCTCACCGCATACTGCGACCAGTAAGTGGTCTGGACATCCATTACTTCACATTGAATTTAGTCCATATTAAACAGTGATTGGCAGCCATGCCCTACATACTGTTGTGGTGGTGTTATAATATATTGAGAGTACCCCCCCCAAATAAATAAATAAATAAAATAAAAATTACTTCATATCCTTAGAATCTCACATTTTCTAGAGTTTATCCCTTTATAGGGCAAGTGACTTTTTTGTGTTAATTCCTGCGCACTTTCTGACCCCTCAGTGAGGCATGTGATCTTGAAGCATGCGGTCATGCAGAAAGAAAGCAAGTCATAATGTGTATGTTGCAATGAATCTGTTACATTCTAAAATACATGTTCCTTTCACTATATATGTGTTTTATAGGAAAATGTTTAACCACTTACAGCCAAAGAACCAAATATGGTAACTTCATTGACCTTGATTTTTCTACATGAAAATGAAACATTTGTTACTTTGGTAACAAAAGTTACAAAAGTAATTGATTCTTGTTGTAGCTGCCAGTAACATTCCAAGTTAGAAACTTTGATTTCAATGAGTGCACTATGAAGGGTTATATATTTTCATGTATGTCATAACATGTAACAAATGTTAGCTTTAGGACACGTGATAGTGATAAGTGGCTAATCTGCCAGTTTCAAATGGTGGACTTTACTGTCTTGCAACTGTGGGTCTGTATTAATCATGAGAAATTGATAAGTCACTAAGAAAACATTTAAAATATATATTGTTATTTTGTAAGCTTGTGATCATTTTGTATTTGATTCTAGTTAGAAGTTCTTAAATGATAGGCCAAAACTCCTCTTTATTAAAATCCTGCATAAGCATTTCAGAAGGCTCAATACCAGTGTTGTGCCAAAAAGTGATTTCTGGTCCTCAAACCAGGTACTGGTAGCTTTGGCACTGTGTGCAGGTGCCAAGTCCTGTTGGAAAATGAAATCTGCATCTCCATAAAGTTGGTCAGCAGCAGGAAGCATGAAGTGCTCTAAAGCTTCCTGGTAGACGGGTGCATTGGCCCTTGACCTCAGAAAACACAGGGGACCAACACCAGCAGACGACATGGCACCCAAACCATCACTGACTGTGGAAACTTTACACTGGACCTCAAGCAACGTGGATTCTGTGCCTCTCCTCTCTTCCTCCAGACTCTGGGAGCTTGATTTCCAAAGGAAATGCAAACTTTACTTTGATCAGAGGACATAACTTTGGAGCACTCAGCAGCAGTCCAGTCCTTTTTGTCTTCAGCTCAGGTGAGACGCTTCTGACGCCGTCTCTTGTTCAAGAGTGGCTTGACACGAGGACTGCGACAGCTGAAACCCATGTCTGCATACGTCTATGCGTGGTGGTTCTTGAAGCACTGACTGTAGCTGCAGTCCACTCTTTGTGAATCTCCCCCACATTTTTTGAATGGCTTTTGTTTCACAGTCCTCTCCAGGGTGCAGTTATCCCTATTGCTTGTAAACTTTTTTCTACCACATCTTTTCCTTCCCTTCGCCTCTGTATTAATGTGCTTGGACACAGAGCTCTGTGAACAGCCAGCCTCTTTAGAAATGACCTTTTGTGTCGTGCCCTCCTTGTGTAAGGTGTCAATGGTCATCTTTTGGACAACTGTCAAGTTAGCAGTCTTCCTCATGATTGTGTAGCCTACAGAACTAGACTGAGAGAGCATTTAAAGGCCTTTGCAGGTGTTTGGAGTTAATTAGCTGATTGCAGTGTGGAACCAG
The DNA here is from genome assembly GCA_024447675.2 of Pterophyllum scalare. Taxonomy (NCBI): domain Eukaryota; kingdom Metazoa; phylum Chordata; class Actinopteri; order Cichliformes; family Cichlidae; genus Pterophyllum; species Pterophyllum scalare. Next base: position 52,632 of record JAMQGT020013343.1, read on the forward strand.
GTGTCTTCAATATTGAACCTTTTCATAATATTCTAATTTTCTGAGATACTGAATTTGGGGTTTTCATTAGTTGTCAGTCATATTCATCCAAATTAAAAGAAACTAACATTTGAAATACACTGCTTAAAAAACTATCAGTTAAGTTCTGACTATTTTTCAAGCAGAAGACATAAACCTATCACATCAAATTTCAATCATATACTGCTCAAAAAAATAAAGGGAACACTTAAACAACACAATATAACTCCAAGTAAATCAAACTTCTGTGAAATCAAACTGTCCACTTAGGAAGCAACACTGATTGACAATCAATTTCACATGCTGTTGTGCAAATGGAATAGACAACAGGTGGAAATTATTGGCAATTAGCAAGACACACTCAATAAAGGAGTGGTTCTGCAGGTGGGGACCACAGACCATTTCTCAGTACCTATGCTTTCTGGCTGATGTTTTGGTCACTTTTGAATGTTGGTGGTGCTTTCACACTCGTGGTAGCATGAGACGGACTCTACAACCCACACAAGTGGCTCAGGTAGTGCAGCTCATCCAGGATGGCACATCAAAGCGAGCTGTGGCAAGAAGGTTTGCTGTGTCTGTCAGTGTAGTGTCGTAGGAGGGCAACAACCCAGCAGCAGGACCGCTACCTCCGCCTTTGTGCAAGGAGGAACAGGAGGAGCACTGCCAGAGCCCTGCAAAATGACCTCCAGCAGGCTCACAGCCCAACACCATGCAGGACATTTGGCATTTGTCACAGAACACCAGGATTGGCAAATTCGCCACTGGCGCCCTGTGCTCTTCACAGATGAAAGCAGGTTCACACTGAGCACATGTGACAGACGTGACAGAGTCTGGAGATGCCGTGGAAAGGGAGCTGCTGCCTGCAACATCCTTCAGCATGACCGGTTTGGCAGTGGGTCAGTAATGGTGTGGGGTGGCATTTCTTTGGAGGGTCACACAGCCCTCCATGTGCTCGCCAGAGGTAGCATGACTGCCATTAGGTACCGAGATAAGATCCTCAGACCCCTTGTGAGACCATATGCTGGTGCGGTTGGCCCTGGGTTCCTCCTAATGCAGGACAATGCTAGACCTCATGTGGCTGGAGTGTGTCAGCAGTTCCTGCAAGATGAAGGCATTGAAGCTATGGACTGGCCCGCCCATTCCCCAGACCTGAATCAGATTGAGCACATCTGGGACATCATGTCTCGCTCCATCCACCAATGTCACGTTGCACCACAGACTGTCCAGGAGTTGGCGGATGCATTAGTCCAGGTCTGGGTGGAGATCCCTCAGGAGACCATCCACCACCTCATCAGGAGCATGCCCAGGTGTTGTAGGGAGGTCATACAGGCACGTGGAGGCCACACACAATACTGAGCCTCATTTTGACTTGTTTTTAGGACATTACATCAAAGTTGGATCAGCCTGTAGTGTGTTTTTACACTTTAATTTTGTGTGTGATTCCAAATCCAGGCCTCCATTGGTTAATAAATTTGATTTCCACTGATGATTTTTGTGTGATTTTATTGTCAGCACATTCAACTTTGTACAGAACAAAGTATTCAATGAGAATATTTCATTCATTCAGATCTAGGATGTGTTATTTGAGTGTTCCCTTTATTTTTTTGAGCAGTGTATATCAGTCTGTGTGTAATGAATGAATATAATATACAAGTTTCACTTTTTGAATGGAATTACTGAAATAAATGAACTTTTTCATAATATTCTAATTTTATGACCAGCACCTGTATTTGTTTCCTGGCTTTAGACACATTATTTTGCAGATTTAAATTCATATAAATAAAATATACAAATTTATTTAAATTGTGTTAATATTTAAAAAAAACAAAAATTAAACTTTTTTTCATAGGCCAGGGCTGTTAGGTTGGACACTGAATTATTAAGATTAATGATTAACATCTGATTCTACACCATGTGAACGTCTGTTTTCTGCAGCAGGAAACGTTGCATCAAAGCACAGGACACACCCCAGCTCTGAGAATGCTGATATCCTCACTTTGCTTTATTGCAGCCACCAAATGCTCCTTTAAAGACTTACAACCACACAGTTATTCACTAGCACACTTAAACATGCAGACACACACACACATACACACACACACTCATTGAAGCTAAACCAAACTAACATATTGGCCTAAACCAATTTAGTATGACAAGCTAGAATACAAGTGAATATGGTTATTGGATGACCATTGTGGGGGGGTTTTCTGTTTGTTTAGCTTGTCTGCTTTTTAGTAGACCTTAAACAGTCAGTGCTAAATCATGAGATTCAGTCTGAATCTGGAATTTCAAAATGAAGAGGAATGAGCCCCCCACACACACACACACACATACACATATGCTCCAGCTACATAATGAATGATTTTAGAATTTAAATTGTTACCACTCATGAACCATTATTAATCAGCACTATGAGCAGTGGTAAATGTGTAATGAAAATACGTACATTATAAAATACGGAAGTGTCGACAGAGAAACCAAACCAATTTGGAACCGATACATTTTGGTAGTTGAAATGGTAAATCTTTGTTTTGCAGGGTGGAGCCTTCTTCTTCTTAGAGCATGTCGCTGCTGACCCCACGACTTGGGCGTACTTCTTTCAGCACGTTGTCCAGCCTTTCTGGTACTACTTCGGTGATGGATGCGAAGTCATCCGGGAAACATGGAAATATGTGGAGGCAGCCGGATTCTCTGATCTCAAATTAAGACACATTGAGGCGCCGCTCAACTGCATAATCAAATCGCACATCGTAGGCTATGCTGTAAAATAAATTCACTGGCTTTTAGGAAGCTCCCCCGCCCACCACCCCCAGCAAACCGGTATGTGAGCATGTGGAGCATTAACTGCCTTTTCTCTCTCTGTCATGTGACCATCAGTGATAGAAAGCACCAGTTACCTTAATACTATTTTTATTTTTGTATTTGAGCCTTTAAGTGTTTTGTAAAGAAATGGTAAACACTGAAAGACAACCTTACATAGATGGCACACAATAATAATCCAGCTAAACATGTTTTGGTGTTTGTTCCTCCATTCCTCATCTTCAACCTGGATGTTGAACAAAGCTTGCCTGAGTGTTTGTGATTAAATAAAAAGTTTTTTTTTTAATGATTTAGGTAACTCTGTCAAAATGGCAGTGATTAAAGATCTTTATTACATTGTGTGTGTGTGTTGTTTTTGTTTTCCTTTTACAATGAAAGTCAAAATTTGGGGAACTTGGTGCCTTTATCCCCTCATGTAGGCTGCAATGTATTTCTGCCACCTTGTGGTGCCAGTGAGACATCATTGGTCAGGTGTTAAAAGAATAATCTCTCTGATCTTCTTAAGTCGTTCATTTTGAGGTGCCCCAGCAAGGTTTCAGGTAAGCTCAGTGAGAAATGAAGTTTCGTCTTATGAAATTATGCAGACTACTCTGTTTGGCGCTGAGTTTGCCCCTGCATGTTATGCAGGTCATAGGGTTGTGTGGTGTGTACAAACGCCTGTTTCCATTGCTCGCCTACAAAATAACATTTTCATACAACGACAAAATGCACAAAGTGAAGAGAGAGCTTTTCCGAAACGTGGCCAAATTTGCAAACACCGATGGCACGCTTCGCCTGTTGGAGATAGGCTGCGGCAGCGGAGCAAACTTTAAGTTTTACCCCTACGGATGCACGGTGATCTGCACTGACCCCAACCCGCACTTTCAGAAGTACCTGCGGATGAGCATGGCCGCGAACCAGCATCTGACTTACGACAAGTTTATATGCGTCTCCGGGGAGAACATGCGGGGAGTGCGGGACGAGTCTGTGGACGTCGTTGTCTGCACTCTGGTTCTGTGCTCTGTCAGTGATGTGCAGCAGGTCCTGCAGGAGACCCGGCGCATCCTCAAAACAGTAAGTCTCAACGTACTGCCTTCAGGCTCAGTAGGATTTTGTACTTGCGCATGGATGGCACTAGTTGGTTACATGAGGACGGCTGGATAAATCCATTAGGGGGCATTAAGTAGTTAATGAGTTATTACCACCATTTTCCGGCTTTTTTTTTAAGAGCATGCAGTCACAATGACAAAACACTACGTGATGTGTTAATTTTCACCAACCAGTGCTCCTTATTGTCTCTACGTAATAAATTTGATTTTTTAGAAAAACGTACCTTGTGAGCACATCACCTGTAATTAATGTAAACAACACACACGTAATATTACAAGTCAGGGCTACAATGGGCAAAAATGTATGATCTATTTTTGTTCTTTTGCACTTCAGTAGATCAAACCTCCTAACCAACTTCCAAAACCACTAAACATGTAGTAAATCTGGGGCATTTGGTGTTTTCTGATGAGGTGGCATATCAAGTTACATTTAAGGTATTGTGGTTGCCTTTGGGTTATTCCTACTGAGTGGGTTGTCTGAAAAATTGGCCATTCTCCAAGGAACTAGACTGGCTCTGCAACAAGATGTTTACTTATGTAAATTCTGCATAATCTGTGGTTGACCCACTGAAGGTGATATTTTACCTGAACCTCACACTTGTTGTTGCCACAGCTTGTAGTGCATTTATACAAAGCTGTTGAACTATGCAAAAAGCCACTTGTCAAAAAGGGTTTACTGTTAACTAATTCGATAGCTATCAGAAGCTAAATGATCACCTCAGGCTTCAGTGCAGGAGTCCAGTGGTTATATGGGGATTGCCACACCCTTTCTCTGCCACCGTTCATGTAGTCCCAACCAGTATCAGCCAGTAAGCCAACCTCTATAAGCAACATTACACAACCACACATGAACATGATATGTTTTTGCTGGTTGTGTTTCAGGGTGGAGCCTTCTACTTTTTGGAGCATGTTGTCTCCGACTCCTCATCCTGGACATACTTTCTGCAGTATGTGTTTGAGCCTCTGTGGTGCTATCTTGGGGATGGATGCATGATTACCAGAGCAACGTGGAAAGACATAGAAGAAGCTGGTTTCTCTGAGGTGAACTTAAGACATGTTGAGGCTCCATGCCTCCATTTGATCATCAGGCCACACATCATGGGATATTGCATTAAATGACTGCATGGTGAAATGTAGAGTTTATATTAAAATATTCAGGTTATACAATTACAGACATCCTGGTGCAACAATTTATAATAGCCTACTAGTAGTTTACACATGAATTTCAAACCACTGGGTTCAAGGATGGAGGTTTATTATTAAAGGAAGCCCATCTGTGTGCGCGAAAGTCTTAAATTCACTGTATTTTTAAGAAATTTTCATTCTCCTCTGTAATTGTTACAGATCTGCTTACATTTTTATTACAATACATTAGCCACACTACATAGATTGAGTGAAAATATATTTATTTACACAATCAGCAACATTTCATTTACGGTTTGTTCTTCTTTCCCACCCCTCCCAAGATGTACATAATAAATATTACCTGGACACTGTGCTTTTTTTTCCCTGATTGTCTAAGGAACGGCCACAAAACACCCAAACAAACCACACTTAATGTCACTTTTGCTTTCTTTCTTACCCTTTATATTGCATTGCACAAATATAAGGAATGACAATTGTAACATCTCCTTATAGGGAAATGAGGGAAATTGCTGGTTTATATATAAACAGAAAATGTCTCTCTAGTAATTATATAGTCAAATATCTGAAAATGCTGTTTAAAAACAAAAATCCAACAGCAAAGTTTTTAAAAACACAAGAAAAAAAGGAAGGGGACACATTTAGAAACTTAGACTCAACATTAAAGCTCACAATTTCAAATTTCCCAGTATTAAAAATGTACACAACTATAAATGTTATAGCGTTAGCATTTTTTTTTTAAAAAACAGCAGGTGGAAAAATGGCCAATTTATTTATAATTTTTGAGTAAATGTCACTGCTATAAGTCACTTTATCAAACAGAGTAAAAAAAACAAAAACAAAAAAAACCCTGTAGAATCTCAGCCTGAAAAAATGAAGTGTTCCCAGAAACCCCATCATGTCCAAATGGCTGAGCTGCGCCACTGTCACACTACGTCCCAATCCATGAACATTTTTCACACAGGTTACCCTGTTTTAACACAATAAAGATCCTTTAATGTTTTGAGTTCTTCAATCAGAGTCTTGTTTTGGTTCTCAAGAACAGCTACGCGATTTTCCAGGCATTTAACATATTCCTTTTTCTTCCGTCGACATTCACGTGCTGCCTCTCTGAGAAAAAAAAAGGGGGGGGGTTACAATTAGCCCAACAGAAAGATTTTGTATTGAACACACCCAAACTATTTCACAATGTGCAGTATGTGCAATATAAGCTTACTGATACAGTCATAGAGAACTCTGTCCAACTCCTTCCCTGCCCAGGGCTAAAACTATATCAGTAAAATGAAATACATACAAGTAGTAAAAACACTTTTTTTTTTTTAACTTTTAATTAATGTCTTGTTTATTCCTCCTGTAAAGCTGTGCTGTGCATTATTTAGCAAAACAGGGAGGAAGGAAGTTTTAAAAATCCAATAAAGTAATAAATGACCTGTCAGCTAAAAATGCTAAAAGCAACGCCTAGTGTGCTATTTACTGACATTTACATGACTCAAGAATGTTTCACCATCCAGATTGAGTACGGGACCTTGCTTTTACTCACAAATACTACATTTACCTGTTTTTTGCAAGCCTGATTTCTCTCTTCAGTGTTGGATCATCAGTCTTAGTCTGGGACATTCCCACAGGAGAGGCCATAACTACAGTCTGAGGCAGGGAGGTGGATGTGGGCGCTGTGCGGATCTGGTACGTCTGCACTTCTCCTCCTGCACCTGCATTAAACAATAGTCAAAGAATGACAACCGGAACCACATGAGCTTTGCATGCATTAGTTGAGCTGTTTAGTCTGTAATTACTTATTCATTGACTGTAACTATGTAAAGTGGTTTAGCCCACCAAAACAAATGTTATTTGACTTGGCAAACAAGAGGAATTCTTCAGTGCATCAGAAACTTTGTATTACTGGATTTTTTTTTATGCCTTATTTCTACCCTGCGTTTCTCAAACAGAGGGACGTTTTCACACCCGAGTGAATTAACTAGCAATCAATGGGGATTTGTTTCTCAAATAAATATCCTTAATATTAATTTGACCGTAATTTCAGTCATGTTGTTGGAATTAAGGAAACTAGCATTGTGTTTAAGAAAATAAATAAAAAAGGAAAATTCAGTGAGCTATGTTTGGCAAGTTACTACACATGTGCCACCGAGCAGGTAAAGTCCAAGATGCAGTGTAAAGATTTTCAGGCACAAGGGCACTACACAGTAGTCTTTGCTCAGGAAAGCAGACAATATGCTGCATGGTAGGAAGTGTTCAGTGTAGTATGTGCATTTTCCCATATTCTACTGCTCAGTGGTATGTATTACAGGATGTTGGAGTGTGCTCCAGGAAGACTTGTGGCCAGATTTACTTTTTTGATTGCCAATCCTGTATTGTTTTTTTAGTCAGAGCCCTTTAAAAAAAAGGCAGCCTCCTCTGACTAGAAAACATTATGAGAGAGCCTAATTAACTGAACACATTTTAATATGGCTGCAATTAATCTACTGTCCATATAACCTTGCAAAAGAGCGCTTTATCATCAGATAAAACTGGTTCAAACGCTGGTAAATTTTACTGACTCACCTTGTACAACAACCTGATTGCTAGGCACCAGTATCTGCTGGCCATCAGGTGTCTGGGCATACTGAAGGATGGTGGTGCTTGGCTGGGCTCCACCAGAGTTGGCCATCGTAACAGTCTGCAGTCCCTGAATGGCTTCGGACCCTGGAGTTGCCAGCTGGATTGTGCCATTTGCAGTTATAGTAACTAGAAAATAAATAAATAAATGAATCACAGATAGCATTAGCAGAAGATAAGGCACAAGTAAAAGTTACATTTAACGTAAGCGCCTCAAATACTTCAACAATACTGGCATAATCACATTTCCCTTTGCAGAAACTCCAAACAGCTTACCTTAAGAGTAATACATTACATTTAAAGGAATTATTAATTTCAAAAGTCAGTGGACCACATTTTGGTGGCTGCTCCTTTATATTAAAGCACAACTGAAGGGAGAAGTTCTTACTGTACTGGCCGCTGCTGGTCTGGTAGATCGGTGTAGTTGGTACTGTAACACCTGTCACTCCCGTGGATGTCGGACTGCTATCCTTTCCCTCGATGTGTGCCACTTCCTCAGATGAAAGGTCATTTAGGATCTTTCTACAATGTGAGAAAAGAACAGTTCCTGAATTGCTGTTCATCAAACAACTGGGTTTTCAGCTTTTTTTGTGTGTTTGTTTTACCGATACGATGGCCTTCTTGCCAGTATTTCCCTGGTTTTTTGAGTTGCTGCTCCACTGTCTGATGAGTCCTGTGAGTCTTCACTATCTGTACCCTGGACCTTGAAAGTGGACAGTCAATTAGGATATAAAAGACATGAATTAAAACCAGGGTTTCGTTTGGAATAACTAAATATAGAGCCAAGAAAACCAGCTAGTCTCACCTGAGTAGTCTGCCCCTGAGGGGACTGAATGACTGACGACTGTGCAGATTGGATCACTCCCTGAACTTGAAACTGACCCCCAGGCAGCTGAACAACAGCTACAGAAGAACCACCCAGTGACATCTGGAAAAATCCCCCCCAAAAAAGTTCAAATTGTCAAAAAATTGTATGTTTGACATAGCAGTTTGGTGTTAGTGTGTGTATACACAAAGGTGCACTCAGCGCCACATAGAAACTTAAATATGATAAAAGGAAATTTCACCCAAGTTACACACAACATACTTTTTATTTTCAAGATATTTACGACTGAAGCTTCTTGTGCAACTCTGGTGCAGTCAAAATTAATTACATTTTTTTGTAGAAAAAGCTTTTTTTCCCCACTAAATCTGTACCTTCTACTTCAGCATTACAGTAACTGAGTAACTGGATATTACTTCTGCAAAAACAAGTTTGTTCTTAATTTTTCAAATTGTAGTTTTTAATATTTCAAGAACCACAAACACACGCTATTTGTCCCTTTTTCTAGTGCTGTGAACTACTGGCTGTATTCTTTAAGGGCAATATCCAATATCCATATGTATGACTAAAAGTAAAAAACAATAAGTGGAAATCTTAAGTGTGATGACCTTACAATTTTATTTAAACATGACCCTGAAAAGGATAAGCGGAAGAGACTGGATGGATGGATGAAAACTATACAATTTCATATAGTTGGCTCTGTCACATTCACGTCTTCATTTATCCTCATTTAGATAGCATGTACTTTAAGTACATAGTTCGCAGATGTACTTGTTGCTTTCTACTGTTCAGATATGATTTTAAACAGCTTCTGCTCCACTACTTCATTAAGAACAAAGTTAAGATGCTAAAAAAGCAGCAAGACTATACTAAGCAGACTTATCACACTACACCGGAGAACACGTTTGGTTAAAAACTGCCTTTCATTTTGTCTTTAATCCATCAAACAACATAAAATTAATTTTGAGTTAAAAAACAACAAAAAAAAAACTACTTAATAAATTAACCTAAACATGACGTTGTAAAAAAATGTCAGATTTGTGCTTTTTTCAGCATGGCATTTCGTAAGTGGACTTGTATTATTAGCAGTGTAAGAGAACCTATAGTATGGCAGTGATACTTAATGCATACTGAAAGGGATCTATTATTACCTGTTGGCCTATCTGTGAGAACTGAGAGGTTGTGATGGTAGTAGGAATGGTTGCAGCCTGTGATTCAGTGCCATTGCTGACCTGCTGTACTTCTTCCATAGTAACTGGGAAGAAATAAGTATTACCGTTTTAGAGTTTTAGCATCAACAACAACTTTGTGTAGCGGTGTTGTGCCATAAATTGATGGACTGCCAAAAAAGATTTTCCAGTATTTGGCAAAAAAATGACTGCCTGTATTTAAACTCTCATAAATTATGTGTTAGCCTATAATCTGTCAGACATACAGCAAACATGTCTCTAATGAATGACATCAAGTCATTTTGAGCCAGAGAGGACATTCCTGTCACAAGAAGCTGTGATCAGTTTTTGTCAAAGTGACTTTTATAAATTCTTTATTTGGTTAAAACATGCCATTGACATTAAAAATGTATTTTTCAAGAAAGATCTGGCCAAGAGGGCAGCAGAAATTGCAACAAATATAAAATCAGTTCTATAAAAATATTTTAAGTGCCCAAAAAGGAATGGATTGATTATAATGTAGGTACGATAATGCAGATAAATAAAGATACTTGCAAAATAAGTAATTTCTTTATTTTATATATAACCCCTTCATAAATCCTTATGACTACAGTCTATTTACCAATACAAGCAAAGACATTACGCATACAAACACACACATACAAACATCGGAAGTCTCTTTTGGGCAATCTATCACTTTTTTGGCACAACACCGGGAGTGTACGCCTGTGACATGCTGTAACCACTCCGCTGTGGCCTTCCCGCTACCTCTCCTAAAGTACTTAACACCATTTAAAAATAAAAATCAGCGTGATAACATTTATGAGCGGTCAATTCAGTTTACTTCGTGTGCAGTTTAGAAAGCGCGAATCAAAACCCACTAAAACCGACTTCCTATTTGATTAGATCGCGTTAGCCAAATGCAACTAACGTTACAAAGGAGTTACGAAACATACCTAGGCCCGACAGTCAACAGTGTTAACTTTTTTCTTTATTAATTAATTGATTATTAATTTTACAGAGTGTGCAACTTCCATCCCATGCAAACGTTTACAGGTGGAATAAAAAGCCCCTCGTTGCTAGAATGTTCTAGATCCATAACGTTACAGCTGCTAGTTAATGGTGGCTAACGTGCAGTAAAACGGATGTTGACCAATTTAAATTATAAAAATCCGTTTCATAGCAATACCCGGGGCAAGTTTCTCTCCTCTGATTCAAAGGATGGACAAGCTTTTGTCTCAATGAGCAAATATGTGTAACTCTGTCACTGGCACGCAAGTTACCGCGTCAACAGACGTCAGCGATACGGGGAGCCATTAAGCTAACTACACCTTCCCTTTTCGTAAAACGGCGAGGAGTTGACGAAGTAGCAGCCGCCATTACCGCCACAGCCGAGCAGACAGCCATACACGAGCACAAAATTACCGCTCAGGCAGTTGAAATTTACCTTTTCAAAGGCCGAGAAGCTGCTCTCGCTCACAGCGTGGACTTCGTGGGATTTGCGTATAGACCTTTAATCAAAAAGTAACCCTAAAAGTTACTTAGCACCGAAGGCTAACAGCTAAAAACATAAAGATGTCAGCTAAAAAAATAGCTGACCACTTTTTTCCCAAAGGAAATGGGCGGTGCTGCCAAGCAAAGACGCATTACGTAACAGTTTCTTTAGGCTCTGTGATTGGTGGAGAGAGTTTGAGCAACTAGTAAACAGAGAAACGGAAAAGTTTGCTTCCCTATCTTTTAAGGAAAAAAGAAATTATTTAAACTTTGTAAATGATGTTGACGGGAAGAAATTTGGGTCAAAACAGTTTCATTTAAGTTGATCCAAGAATGACACGTTTAAACTGCTCTTTCTGTGGACAGCCTTGTTCTCATTTAGCTTGGTCTTCTTTTACACTTGGATTCTAGATTTAACGTGATAGTTTACAAACTTTCTCAGATTTTGTTATCATAGAAATATATTTTTTATAATATTGCATTTCAATAATGAAGAACAAAATCTGAGAAATTTTATTGTTTTTAATAAAAGAAATGGATCGATGTGTCTATTTTATTTTCCTTACCAAGCAAAGCAAAAAAGCAAAAAAAAATAAAATAAAATAAAATCCTAACCAAAAAACAAACAAACATTCAAGACTTTAAATGTTTACAACTTTTGAAAAGTCTTTATTTATTGTTGTCATCCTGGTCTTTTGATTTCTTTTTATCATTTTCTGTTTAAATCTGTGTCCCATTTCTGTGATGCGGCAACAGTTTTGATGTTAGTACCTTTAGTACTAATGTTTGTGTTTCAAAGTTGTAATAAAAATCTTTTAATATAGCTATATGATTTAAATTTGACATAAAATCTTAAATATTTCTGAAGATCAAACTAATCAGCACAACTGGAAATTAGCTTTATACCAGTGCCCACAACATTACAGTACTTCAGACATAATGCATTAGTAATACACCTTGATGGGGGCAATTCTATGGGAATGCTTTTGACATTTCATATCAAATATATATGTGTAAAGTGCATTTTGTTGCTACTAATTCTAATCTGCTTGCCACTGTAATTCAAGTAAAAGATCTCAGTACTCCTTTAGTGCCATGCTAATGGTTTGGCCCATGTGCTAAAAGTTACGTCCATATTCACTGCATATCTTTTAAAAGACTGATATGTTTTTCAGCACAGTGTCAATGACAAATCTCAAGCTCCGTGAGGCAATCTGACACAGGCATGAACTGATTATGGTGGTCAAAGGTCAAAGGCTGAGATCACTGTGACCTCACAAAACACATGCAAAATTACTGGTAAAAGTGCAGAGCCTGTTAGTAGAGAGGATAACCCAGGTTATCCGTTATAGCATCAACAGATATAACGCATCCCATGCATGTGATTGTAAAGTTGCTGTTTTGCAAAGAGGACAGCTATAAGGATACATTGACTGTCTGTGTGCAATTGTGCTTGCTGAAAATGTGGCAGTGCAGAAAGACAGACTGTAGACTGAAGTTTTGTAAACCTCTAATCCAAACAACATAAGTGAGTGATTCATGAAATTTTAGCCCACTTTCATGTATTATTACATACTTTCAAAGACCTGTATTAGGGTTAAGACTTGGTTTTAGAATTAAAGAGGGAATTAAGTTTAGGTCAGGGTTAGAGTAAGGGTTTGACATTTATATTATAAACTAAACTCAGGGGAAAGAGCCTTGAGAATCCATTAATGTCAGTGAATGTGCTCACAAAGATTGCCAAACAAACGTCTGTGTGTCTATGTGCGTGTCCCTTCTCCTACATATAGTGAGCAGCAAGTAGCACTCACTTTAAAGAACACACTGGTAACGTGCACCTTGATATGTATACCGGTTCAACTGCTAGTTAACACAAATATCTAATCAATCAAGCATGACAGCAACTCAGTGCATTTAGGCATGTAGACATGGTCAAGACGACCTGCTGAAGTTCAACTGAGCATCAGCACGCAGTAGAAAGGTGATTTAAGTCACTTTGAACATGGCATAGTTGCTGGTGCCAGACAGGCTGGTTTTTGCATTTCAGAAACTGCTAATTTACTGAGATTTTCCCACACAGCCATCTGCAGGGTTTATAGAGAATAGTCAGAAAAAGAAAATTGTCCAGGCAATAATGCCTTGTTGCAGTCAGAAGAGGATGGATTCAAATTACCACTCATTACAGCCAAGGTATGCAGGTGAGCACTTCTGAATGCACAATATGATAAAGCTTGAAGCAGATGGGCTACAACAGCAGAAGACCGCACTAGGTGCCGCTCCTGTTAGCTAAGAAAAGGAAACTGAGGGTGTAAGTCAAACAGGCTCGCTAAAATTGGACAATAGAAGATTGGAAAAAATGTTGCCTGGTCTGCTGAGTCTCAATTTTTGCTGCAACATTCAGATGGTAGGGTCAGAATTTGGCCTAAACAACATGAAGGCATGGATCCATCCAGCCTTATATTAGCGGTTCAGACTACTGGTGGTGGTGTAATGGTGTGGAAGATATTTTCTTGGCACACGTTGACCCCCTTAATACAAATGAGCACTGTTTAAACACTAATACCTACCCGACTATTGTTATTGACCATGTCTACCCCTTTATGACCACAGTGTGCCCATCTTCTGATGGCTGTTTCCAGGAAGATGAAGTCATCTCACAAAGCTCAAATTATCTTAGACTCATATGTGGTTACCGTGGGGATGTAAAATAATAATAATCAAGAGGCTGAGATATTTTGGATTTTAATCCCTGTTTATTATTATTCATTAGTAAGCTCAAGAATACGCAGACACTTGAATTGATTAAATGCTTCTGTTTATTCTGCATTACTTATACATAAAGTATAAAATAAAATACAACAAACCAAAATAGAAAAAATAAGTGAGAAAATGGGAAAGTGTGCCACCTTATTATTTTTTTACTATACGAGTTAAAACACCTCTGTAGCATTAAAGATTAATCAGTGGATCACACCTTCTTGGAGAAAGTTTAGATTTCACCAAATAATTAAAATACAACATACTAAGTGTGCATACACAAAACATTGACGGAACAACTCAAGAGATGAATACAGTCTTAAGTAAACTACTGGTTAAATTTGATCAGTCCTCCGTTTTTAGTAATTACAAAATGTATAAGCATCATGTTTATTTCACCAGACTGTGCAAGCTTTGAAAAGAAATTGCACCGTCTTTGGGATTGCATAGTGTGTAAGAAGTCTGACAGAGGAAAAGAGTGGAAACCAGAAGAAGCCCTTGTAGACTTCCCAGTGAAGCAGGGTGATGGTAGATGGACACTGGTTGTCAGTTACCCCTCTGTATGCTTATAAGGTTTGCAACATTTCATTTTGACAAATGTCTACATTTTATGGGTACTCTTCACAGACTGCACCACAGGACCACCTGGTCCATCCCTGTCCTAGGAGTTTTGTTCCCTGAATATACAGTTTCAAACATATTTAACCCCCCCCACACACACACACACATTTGTGCCTCAAGACAAGATGTGCCTCAAGACAATTCCTTCTTGTGCTTGGCTGAGTCATGCAAACATTCTGCTGCAGATGTAGGATGCAGTGTTAAAGTGAAGATGAAGTGCTATTAGAATTTTTTTTTTTTATATGTGGACTTAAAACTGGGCAAAACCAAGTGTCAAGCAGTAAAATTATTCACATACTTAATGTAACATCTAATGGAGATAAAGTCCATACAATAGAAACCTGCTGTGAGTAGCAACAGTGCAAAGTGCAGTCATTAGATGATTAAATCATCCCCGGTTATGTTAAATGATTAAAGTTTTTTTTTCCTAAAAGTATGTTTGGCATGACTGTAATGTTATAATAAAACTACAGCAAAAGTCTAAAGAGAACAAAAAAAATATTTACATATTGATATTAAAGGTTCATCACTGAAACAGTAGAATCTAATACAAACAACCTTTTACTCATGGCGAGGAGCACAAGGAAAGCACAAGATTGCAGGAAACCAAATACAGTTAGCAAATATATCTCACTGTTGTATTTTTTTAACTTGTTTTTCTACATTATGTTTATTTGCCAATCAAGGATGTTTCAAATCTGGCTAATGTTTGCAGATGGATTCACAGCTGCTTCTAAATCCAGTGACTGAATACAGAAAATAATCCAGATCCATGACGACGGTGCTGACAGCAATGTTTTTGCCATTCAGAGTAACTATTTACAAAGTTTCACAAAGACAAAACACGGTTTGAATGAACTTCTGAGCGCTTTGGGGGGAACTTTTACACACTTGTTCTATTATGTAAAACAAAACTGAGAAGGGCTGTTTTGCAAGTACAATGGTAATGGATTGTATATGAACACTTTGGGGGCCTTCTTTTTTTACTTACAAAATAACCTGGTAGCCTAAAAACAGTCATAATATTGGGTTAAGCCTTCTCCACACACTTTTTTTCCCCCCAGCGGCTGACAGCAAAGTTTTCTGGCATCAACAGTGATAGCGCTCCCACTGAGGCCTCAAAACTCCTCAGCCAAGATTCTTTGCACATATGCTCCTGAACCATTTATAATGCCTCATTGTTATAATAAAATAGACTTTTTCTTTTGTGAAAGTGCAATGTTAAATTCATCCTGACTAATAATGCTTTAAAGTTATTTATCTTTACCCTCCGTTCCACAGCTAGGGTACCACTTCAAAAGTACTTTCAAAACTGTTAAATCGTATTTACAATCTTCTTTCTGCTACTATTATAATCTCCCTGCTGGGTTGTTTATCTACAAACCATTAACTGAGAGAGCTGAGTGAACATCTATACATTTATACAATTAAAAATATCTATACAGTAACGTACAGTATCTAAAATAAAAGGAGGCCCTCGTAAGTACAGTACAGAATATGGCCTCTTTGATCTTTTACTTTTATCCCTTTGGATATCTACCAGGATTTCAACTATTAGTCAGACCCAAAGGAGAATAAACAGCCATTCAGGGTAAATTCTTAAAAATTAAGTTAGGAATGTATGGCTGTTTTAACGTTTTATAAGGCAGGAAATATATTAGGGCAAGAAAATCTATTTGGCTTCATTATTAAGGGAAAAAAGCATTCAAAATAATGCACACAGACTCGCTTATTTTCACAGTTTACCCTCTTATTCATCTATATTAGTGATAAATGATGAGGGCTCAGCACATGCATTTGTGTGCATTTAAAATGTAAAAATATTTCAAGTTGCAGATTGAAGTGTGGTAGCTCCATGTGAACACAAAAAGGAAGGGTTTTGTGGTAACGGTACAATAAGAAGATGGATTTTCACAAATATTCATTAAAAAGTGGTCCTGTTGTATGTGTTGTTCCACCCCTTCTCCCAAAAAAAAAAAAAAAAAAAAAGAGCAGCAGGGACTTTATTTTCTTTGCAATATGTCATGTATGTTACCTCTGCCACGTTTTCAAAATTCTATTTATAAAAAAGAAAAAAAAAACACAGTGAACAACTCCAAGCATCACAGATCCAATCACAGACATGCATGTGGCCAAGATATGCTGGTGTCACACAGGGCTAGGTGTCAGTACATGTGGTTCATGCTTTTGATTTACACCTCTGCCAAGCCAGTAGTCAGATGTCAGGATGATGGTGCAGAGGACTGTGGATGATGGCTGAAAAAGCCCAGAACACCACCACGAGCACTCACATGTTGTAAGCAACGTAGATGGGATCCAGCTGGTCAGCAAGGAAAGAGTCGCGAAGGTGCATGCGTTGCTTTTCTCCCCTCGAGTTGATCGGTATGACGCCAGGGTCAACGATAACCACCACACCCACGATGAGGTGGTGCTCCTCCAGCACCACGTTGGTTATCAGCGGCACCAGGTCCAGTGCATCCTGCTCTGAGCCACACAGCTCTGACACCACCACCAGCAGGTTGGTCCACGTAAACACAGCACTGTGAGGAACAACGACAAGGCACTTAACAGCAGTGTTAAGATGAAGAGGAAGAAAAACTAATAGGATATTGTGTTGTGATGATGTGATCTGGATGATGCTGTCATTCATGACTGCAAACTGAAATATAATTTATTGACGGGGGTGACAAATTTATACACAGATTTTCTGCTTTCACCTTTTACGACAGGGAACGTGTGTGTGTGTGTGTGTCTGTCTGTCAGTCAAGTATGATGAGCATTTGCACCTCTCAGCAATACTTCGGTGAGCCCGTGACACCGATGTTTCAATGTCAATAGGATGGTAGCGCAAGCCTCGTAGCTCCAACGTCTCATCCAGTGATCCCACCACAAATAGTGCATCATGCCGATCTGACCACAGAAATGTAAATATTAGCAAAGTAGAGAAAAATGTGCAATCAGCTACTGTGGGACTGTGCTTACTTTAGTTTAATAAATTCAGTTTATTTCAGTTTTGCTAATTATTACGTTTTATCTGGTTTAAAGTGTTAATAATCTGCAATCAATGTTACATTAAACTTATCAGCACTGTCCCAATACAATACATGTTTTAGCTCAGTTGTGGTCCATTTACCTCCACTTGCATCCAGCAGCTCTGTCCTCTTCACAAAACCCAGGTATCCAGTTCTGGCCCATAAGGTGTGCGGGTCTCCGAAGCTGAGCTTGGTGTTGAAGTGATCGGCCTGAAGACTCTCCTCTCCGTAGATGGTGTAGTAGCCACTAGCACTGTGAGGGCTGTTCACCCAGATCTAAGAGAAACAAACATATGCCAACATCGACTCTACCCGCAGGTTTGGTCTTGATATGGGTGCGCTGTTGTCACGGCTCTCTCACCTCTCCTAGATGAGAATCACCAAGTGGGCCCCGGGTTTCTGGATTTACTATGATCACCCGAACACCTGGCAGGATCTAAAAATGACAGAGAAACAGCGGCACTGAATACATCGCCAACATGCTTTTCATTAGACTTCTCACAAATCAAGATAACACAACAGGAAAGCATATGATGTTTTTCACCTTGCCAGACTCCATTAGAGGAAGACTCTGAGGCGCTCCTCTCTCCACCAGCCTCACTCTGCCAACAACACAGGCATCATTTATAAATAATCAAAGCTCACTGATATTGGAACGTGTCAGGGTTTTTGCTGTGCAGAGAAGTTTATGGTGCTCTGTGTTAATGGGTTTTTTTGTGTGTGTGTGCATTTTCATTAATGAAAGCATAGCATAGATTTTGCTATATGAATGTTTTAGAAATAACTGTAAAAAGGATAGAGTTTTGTCAGTTAACCTACTGAAACCCTGCATCCTCATATGGGGAACTTTGGGTGCTTTTCTGGACCTTATACTTAATTTTGCTAAATAAAGTCTTTTAGACTTTGTTACAAAATGGTGACATGCTTGTCTTATGCTGTAAAATAAATCCACTGTATACATAAGAGCACACTGTTTGTTTGTTTGTTTAAATTACTTTGTGTTCAGAGGTGATGATGAGATTTTATACTTATCAGGTTTATGACCACTGACTGGTGAAGTGGATAACACTATTCTCTCTTTATCACGGCACCTGTTAATGGGTGGGATATATTACGGAGCAAAGTTGATGTGTTACAAGCAGGAAAAATGGGCAAGCGTTAGGATTTGAGCAAGTTCAGAAGTTCAGACAAGGGCCAAATTGTGATGGCTAGGCGACTGCAGCACTTGTGAGGTGTTCTTGGTCTGCAGTGGTCGGTATCTACCAAAAGTGGTGGAAGGAACAGTGGTGAACCAGCGACAGGGTCATGGGCAACCAGGGCTCACTGATGCATGTGAGGAGCGAACGCTGGCCTGTGTGGTCCGACCCAACAGATGAGCTACTGTAGCTCAAATTGGCGAAAAGGTTCATGCTGCTTCAGACAGAAAGGTGTCAGAATACACAGTGCATCACAGTTTGTTGTGTATAGGGCTGCATATCTGCACAAACAAGTCCAATCGATGGAGGTCCCACCTCGCACCTTACAGAACTTAGAAGATCTGTTGCTAAAATATTGGTGCCAGTTACCACAGCACACCTTCAAGGGTGTAGTGGACCTCGAACAGGTCAGGGCTGTTTTATCAGCAAAAGGAGGACCAACATAATATTAGGCAGGTGGTCATAATGTTATGCTTGATCTGTGTATATACTGTTTTTTATTATAGGATTTGTTCGGGGTGCTCTCACTCAACTGATTTTTGATTTTTCTTTTTTGACCTTAGAAACCTCAACTGACAAAAGTTTACTCGAGCTACCTCGGTTGTTCTCACCTGTCATGGCGGAGGGACTTCATGTCCACATACACTGTACAAGGATCAGGACCAGTGGTGCCCTGAAACACACACAGGAAAAAAAAAAAACAGGTTTAAAGAGGTTCTCCTTTTAGCTATGATTACATCTATGTGATGCCATGCCCTGCTGGTTGGTGTACCTGCAGGCAGATGGCCAGGTTAACTCTGGAACCAAAAGCAGTGCTGACAGCTCTGGACGACAGCCCGACATCCTTAAACAGCTTGGAGAACGAGTGTGTGAGGGCAAGACGAGGGCGTTCCTCTGCTATCACCACGCAGCTCCGCACACACGACAGGTTCACACCACGGGCCTTACACACACGCACACACACAGACACACACACAGACACACACACACACATCAAACCCCTGAATCTTTGTTAAAAAAAAAAATCTGTATTTTTTTTCTCTGCCTGCATGTCGAGCCCTAACCTTGAGTAATTCTGTCTGAGTACCCAGTCCCTTAGTACAGAGCTCCATAACAGAGTAGGAGCAGAAGGTGTCTCTGATACGGTACTGACTGAGCGTGCTCAGCCACAGAGACAAGCTGGTCTCCAGCTCGAATGGAGGAATCAGGATTGATTGGTGACCTGAGTAAACACTGTGATACAAAATGTGCAGGTGAAAAAGTGATGGAGGAAGATGACAGAAACCGTTACCTCGGTGGATAGCTGTGTATACTGTAGATGATGTTTTACTGTACCTTGCGAGGCACCACAAGACAAAGCCCAGACCACAATAAGGATCCAGGCAGATGGCTATTTGGCGAGAAGAGTACAGTTCACACTGAAGCTTTATAGAACGACAAAGTGCACTGACTGCTGCATGAGAGATCTGACAAAGACAAGAAAAGATAAAGAATTCATTTTCTCTGAGTTTTTTAAAGCAAAGTAAAGCCCTCCATAGATATCTGCCACTCCAGGTTGTGTTCCAGGAATCTGCATCTGTGATTCTATTGGATTGGAAGAGCAGAACTAGACTATCCCTGCTAGTGTTTTATTATGACTCTACTACTGCTTTACTGTGAGACATCTATGTTCACAGTTATTAACAAGTTTAAGACAGAGCCAATAAGAAATCAAAAAACAAACAAACAAAAAACAGGCTCATGAATACAGAACTGATGCTAACATTTGGTTGAAAATAGCACTGTGACAGAACACAGTATTTATACTCAAGTCTGTGGAAAAGAAAGTCATGTGTCTCACCTTGACCCCAGTAAGCATGCCTGTTGTGGACACGCTGAAATCCAGATAAGCTATCATCTCTGCTGTGGGCGGCTTATAGATCTGTGGAGGTCGACGGCGAGGAAGGTCATCTGCAAACGGGAACAGTGCAGGTTTTATAATGCACAAAGTAAACTTAAGATTATATTGGGCAATAGTGATGTGAGAAAAATTAATCATTACCAGATATGTTTTGTACTTCTCTTTATCACACTGATAATGTGTACTATGGTGTGCAAAGTGGTGCTATAAGAATTGTTTTAGTTTCTCAGTTTGGTTATTTATTAGTTTTGCAATTGATTTATTAAAAATCATGTTGATAAACCATTTAAAACTACAGCATGGACATTTGGCTTGCTCTGCCTGGGGACAGCCAGTGACAGGAGGCCAGGAGCCAGTTAATAAACCATTATAAAAGCTACTTTCAGCTGCTCCCTTATTCACAAAGGGTCACCACAGTGAAGAGCTCCACATGTTTGATTTGGCAGAGTTTTTACACCGAATGCTCTTTCTGACGCAGCCCCAGAGTGTTTTGTGTAACCTCCCATGATCAAATAGAATGGTTTCTAATAAACAAATCATTATATTTATAATAAACAAACCTTTATATTTACCAAAATGAATCAACAGTGAGAGGTCATTGAATCATCTTTCTTTGAAATGCCTGGTTTTCACATTACTCACTTATTATTAATAATACCTTGATACAGTGTATTATTTCTAGGTCTGTATGACAGAAAAATAAGATGTTTCACTGGATTTAATAGCTGCAATTACAAATGAGCTGCAAATGCCTTAGCTAGATTTGGCAGTGTTTATAACACATTAAAAATAGCTGGAACATCTCCTTCATACCAGTTGGCACCCCAGCGAGGGCCTGATTCGGCTCATGGCATGTAACCCGACTATAACACCTGCTATTTTCATGGAGTGCTCACATATGGTAAGGTTTGGTTAACTCATTAAGAATGTTTATTACCTGTGTCAATTATTGTTGGCCAAGTTTTAACATTTACAGAGGCAGCTGCCTCTTTGGAGCGCAGAGTCCTCATGAGGTTTTGTGTCGTAAGGATGCATGCAGCTTTACTGACCTGGAAACAAAATACATTTTAATGGGAGCGGGAATAACACAACAGTCACACACAATTTATCTCCCTGATACTCAGTTTTTTGTTTTGTTTTTCTCATTATTTTTTTGGCTTTTTTGCAGCTTTATTCCATAGGTTACAGTGGAGAGAGAGATGGGGGAGCCATGCAGCACACATGGTCACCTGCTCAACCCCTGAGCCACTCCAGCACCCCCTCATACTCAGTTTTTGAGGTAAAAATTGTTTTTCTTTTGTAAAACTGTAAACAAGATATTCCACCAGTGGGTCGATTACAGTTAAAAAGTGAAAACTATGACTGACACTGTAACTGGACAGACTTCACAAGCATAATTTGCTTTCAAATTTAATGCAGTTTGTAGATGGAAACTGTTTGAGGAAACTAGATACCATGATTATCTGTTAAAATCTAATAAAGTGCAGTTCTGGATGGCACATTGGTAATTTTATCCAGTGGGAGAGAGGCAGGCACAGGCAAAGTACAAAATGACACTAAGTAGTTGCATTGAGTTCTTTTAGGTGAAGCATGAGCAAAATTATTTCAACATCTGCAAGTTTTTTATTTTTATTTTAATACCTGCCCAAACGAGACCCTGCTTAGGATTAAATGAAAGAACAGACATGCATCTTCCAACCTAAGAAGATGCATACATTAATGTAAAACAAACAAACAACACAAAACAACCACATGCACTTACATCAATGATCATACGGACAGTAGGCAGCGTGGCTGCCAGGTTCTGAGGGTGTGGAGGCCTGACGTTTACAGGAACACATCCAGCGTAGAGACAGCCGTAGAAGGCAGCAATCAAATCAATCCCTGCCAAAACAAAATATGAAGGAAAATCATTTCAGAACTATTAATAATTATAGGAGGGGTACTTAGACATGAAGCTTAAGACAGAACCCACCAGGGGGATAGAGCAGCACCACATTCTCGCCAGTGTTGATGCTGCCTTTCTCAGTGAGTGCTGCAGCGATCTTCTCCGCTCGTTTGTGAAGCTGGACACAGGTCGCCGTGCCCACTGTTACACCCTGAAGGGCAGGTGAGAACAATGGTCCCACACATTATTTTTGTGAATTACATTGATGATATACTGTATTTTTCAGTGTATGAACAGATCTGTTTGGTACCTTGGCATTAAGAAGAATGTAGAGGACATGGTCTGGGTCTGTCTGTGCCCTCCACTGTAGAGCCTCTGTCAAATACTGATGCTGTTATTAAATAAGAAACATAATTATACTCTGTAAACTGAGGGGCTTTATTTTTTTTAAAAAACTGTATAAAATACACTGCTCAAAAAAGTTAAAGGAACACTTTTTAATCAGAGTACAGCGTCAAGTCAGTTAAAGTTCTGAGATATTGATCTGGTAGGTTGAGAAGCAGAGGGGGTTGTAAATCAGTTTCAGCTGCTTTGCTGTTAATGAAATTAACAACAGGTGCACTAGAGGGGCAGCAATGAGACAACCCCAAAACATGAATGTTTTACAGGTGAAGGCCATAACATTTTTCACTCTTCATCTTTTCTGACTGTTTTTTTCACTAGTTTTGCATTTGGCTGGGGTCAGTGTCACTACTGGGAACATGAAACAATATCTGGACCCTACAGAGGTTGCACAGGTAGTCCAACTCCTCCAGGATGGCACATCAATATGTGCCATTGACAGAAGGTTTGTTGTGTCTCTCATCACAGTCTCAACACCATGGAGGAGATTCCAGGAGACAGGCAGTTACTCTAGGAGAGCTGGACAGGGCAGGGGAGAAGGTCCTTAACCCATCAGCAGGACCGGTATCAGCTCTTTTGTGCAAGGAGGAAGAGGATGAGCACTGCCAGAGACAGCAGCCACTGGTGTGAATGTTTCTGGCCAAACAATCAGAAACAGACTTCATGAGGGTGGCCTGAGGATCTGATGTCCTCTAGTGGGCCCTGCACTCGCTGCCTGGCACCGTGGAGCATGACTGGCATTTGCCATAGAATACCAGAATTGGCAGGTCCACCACTGGTGCCCTGTAGTTTTCACAGATGAGAGCAGATTCACCCTGAGCACATGTGACAGATGCAAAAGGGTCTGGAGAAGCCGTGGAGAATGTTATGCTGCCTGTAACATTGTTCAACATGACCTGTTTGGTCAGTGATGGTCTGGGGAGGCATATCCATAAAGGGACACACAGAAATCTACAGGCTAGGTAACAGCACCCTGACTGCCATTAGCTATCGGGATGAAATCCTCTGACCCATTATCAGACCCTATGCTGGTACAGTGTGTCCTAGGTTCCTCCTGGTGTACGACAATGCCCGACCTCATGTACCAAGAGTATACAGGCAGTTCCTGGAGGATGAACTGAACCGATACAACTGACTGGCCCCAAGCTCACCTGACCTAAAGCCAATAGAACACCTCTAGGACATTATGTTTCAGTCCATTTGATGCTACCAGGTTGCACCTCAGACTGTCCAGGAGCTCAGTGTTGCCCTAATCCAGATCTGGGAGGAGATCCCCCCAGGACACCATGTATGGTCTCATTAGGAGAATGCCCCAACATTGTCAGGCATGCATACAAGCACATGGGGGCCATACAAACTACTGAGTACCATTTTTGAGTTGCTACAATTAAATTTAGAAAAAAATGGACGAACATAATAATTTTTCTACTTTGATTTTCAGGGTGTCTTTGAATTCAGCCCTCTGTAGGTTGATCATTTTCATTTCCATCAAATGATGTGGGATCCTAACACTTTATCCACTCCATATCAGTAAAGATACCCAGAATGATTTTTTTCCCCTTTGAGATCTGATGTAGTTTCAATGTGTTCCTTTAATTTTCTTTTTAAGCAGTGTATTGCAAACCCAGCCAGTGAAGGTAAATACAAGGAGGGTTTTGTGGTCTTGAAAGGGACTAATTTATTGGACTTAAATTTAAAAATGAATAAATAAAGTGGTGCTCACACAGTGAGTACTGTCTGACAGAAGCTGACATAAATGATCTGAACACAAATTTATACCACATACGCTGAGCCAATCTAGCTCTTAAAATAATGAACAATAACTTAAGATGTGAAAGGTGCACCGGCAATAAAACAGGGGATATTTATGGAAGGTGCTTATCGTGTAAAAAAAAAAAAAAAAAGGCAAAAACATGCAAACTCTTGCTTATGTCAGAATTGAACAAAAGCACACAAACTAAAAACCACAATACAATACAGATTAGAGCATTACCAGAATAAATCAAGGGTAGGGGAACATGCCAGAGAGGGTCATAATTCTTACCATCACAGTGGGCCACATACAGAGCTACATCCAGAGAGTGACGAGAGAAGAGAGAGAGAAGAGCCCAGATTTTTCTATAAAACTTAGCTCTGGCTGAGGTAGAGCCATTGTTACAGTGCCAGCGGAAACTCTTTAAACCTCAGTATTTACTATTTTAGCACACTTGGAGCGCTGCTGTTAATCACATGCACAGGTTTCCCGCAGCGCTTTTGAAAACAGGAATGCAGTTAAAAAGACTACGGTCACACTGCACGCATCAGAGCCCAATTCTGATTTAGTGTTCATATCGATTCATCCATTCACGTTTTCCTTTATTACAGTTTCCATCTAAAGTGCAGTAGCTGCTAGAAATTTTTGGCCCAGTGACAAAGGAAATGAAGAGAGGCAAATAATATGGCCACTTCTGCCAGCAGTGTGAATGCAGCTTAAGTTATCAGATTAAGAGTTCAGTGCTCAAAGTTATACTACCTTTCGGACCAGATCCTGGTCTTCGATCAGGCCGAGGTCTCTCCCTGCAGCTTGGGCAATTCTCTTCCCTGCCACCAGGTTTCCCACCATGACAGATGCAGGACCTACACCAACTACAAGACAAAACAGTCCGAAAAGGGGAAAAAAAGGACGAGAAGAATTGACAGGAAAAAAGTAGAATGAAAAAGTAAGACCGGGAGGAAGACGTAACAAGGACAATTCACAGTAAAACAACCTTTCGCAAATTTCACCTTGTTAGGTTTAATTTTACACCAAATAACAAAAATGTGACCAGGTGAGAAGTAACACTCGGTTAGATGTGGCTCTGTTAAAGTTCATAGATTGCCAAACTTTCCCATACCCAGGACAAAAAAAAAATGAAAGGACTATCCATTTTCCAAATTCAGAAATTCACTTGTACGTGTTACGTAACAGATAGACACAGACACACACACACACACACACACACACACACAAAACAACTACATTACACTACTACGTAAAAGTCTTAAGTCATCCCTCATTTCTTTATATTTTACTTCCAAGATGCCAGACTTGTAATCAAGAGCTACTTTTTAAAGTTTTCTTGAGCAATAGTTCTCCAGCTTTCTGAAGATCTTTCAAAGTTTTTCTTTGGACATTGGCTGCTTTTTTCACTTCACTTCAGTCCAGTCCTTGTACCTGACCATTTTCAGAGGAATTTTTTTTTTAAATCCACTTAACACTGACCTATGAATTATTCAAGTATAAAAAGATACCACACTCAAGAGATGAACCAGTTTTTTTTTTACAACACAAAATAGAAAATAGCAAAGAACCAATATTAAATTGTATCTTTAGGCACTTGCTAGCAGCCTGTTACAAAAAAACATAATTTTTTCCCCATTTCTTTAGTTGAATCTACAAAAAATACCAAAGATAACACAGTTTAATTATTTTTGCACCAACAAGGTGATTCCCAAGAAGGTGTTACCTGAAAACGTGGTACATTTTGACAGTGCAGTGTGTCCTTAAAAAAATATAAGGAAATCAGACAAGTGGAGGAAGTGTCAGGCCTAAAGAGAAAAAAAAAAGAACTACAGCAGATTTTTTTCTTAGAGACATGACTGTCAAAGACCTGACACAGGACCTGAGAGATGCACCTGGCCCTTGAGCTGATCCATCTACTATTCACTGAAGCCTCATCAGAAATGATCTCAGTGGAGGGCGGCTGACAAGTAGCCATTCTTAAAAGAAGGGGAGCAGGGAGAAAAGGCTGAAGGTATGCCAAATTACACAAAAACTGGAATGAAAATCAGTGGCGGCAGATTTTACGGAGAAATTTTTGGTTCAAATTTGTCGTCAATATATACACAACAGTGGTCAGGAGAGAGGTACAACAGTGAGTGTCTACAGCCATCTGTAAAACACAGTGGAGGCTCTGTCATGCGTTTGGGGCTGCATTTCCAGCCAGTGGTGTTGGAGATCTTGTCAAAATTGATGAAATTATGCAACAGATTTTAGATTTTGAGTCACCAAAGCTGCCTCAGAGAGTTCAGGCTGTGCTGAAGAACGAAGGTGGTCACACCAAATATAGAGCAAACTCTGTTTTTGCCTTATATAGTTATGTTTGCATGTTTCAATAAATTGCTGCACCCGTTTCCCATTTTCCTAGAAAACTATAAAGAAATGAGGGGTGACTTAAGACTTTTGCAGTGTATTGTAAATATATCCTGTATGACTGCACAACAAAGCCAACTCTGACTACATCATATGCACCTCACTCCACTGGACTGCATTTAATAATGTATGCAACATATGATCACTGATAGTTGTTCTCGAATACATTTTCAATAACAGAAGTTTGCATCAGACAGGCATACCTGGCTGCTTCTGGCGGGGCTTGGGCAGGTTGGTGACACAGGATGGGGACACATCAGGATGTTGCAGGGGTGCAGACTGCCATCTAAGAAAACTGCTTCGTGTCAGAATGTGGATGCACACCCAGGGGTGTTTTAGGTAAGGTGTTCGCTGGGACCAGAGCCAGGCAGTAGAGCCCCACTTGGTGGATGCTATCAATAGCCTACAGATGAAAGCAAACACTGAAATCAGCTTTTCTAATTAATACTGGTACACTGTGAAAATACTCTACATGACAAATTATTTTTATTAAACTACCAAATCTCCAAAGACTCCAAAGACTCTCCAAACGCTTCTTAAGACCTTTCTCTACACACTGAATGGAGGCTTTTATTCAAATGCTGTGTCTGAATTTACCTGAAGCACCCGGCTCATCCACTGGAAGCTGTCCTCCTCGCTGGCATCGGGCCTCTGCTCTGCCACAATTACAACCCTCTCATCATAGAACACTGTGACTGAGAACACAGCGATCCTGACACACACAAGGACACACAAACATACTGATGATTATCTAGAACATATGGAAGTCAAACACTGAATAAACTGTTCAAAAGGAGACCGTCAGTTGTCTTTGTGAGGCCTGCTGTGTTTCCTCTAAACCACTAGATGTCAGTAGTGATAAATAAGATTCACATTTGACCCACCTAAGATCTTTTTTTTTTTTTTGGTTTTTTTTAAACCCAGGAAGAAGAATACTCCTCACCTGCCACGATACACAGTCTTGACTGGCTCCACAGCAAGAGCTGTGGCCACCAGGTCATCAGCGTTGTGTCTCCGCCCACTCACCATCAGCAGACCTTCGATCTTCCCCACCACAAAGATCAGACTGCCCTGTACAGAGCAGACGATGCACAGCAGAGTCGTTATACTGTTAGTGAGAGACACATGGTTTCAGGTTACCACTGAAGCACTCTAATAAAAGAGTCCTACTTACTGGGCCAACAAACCCCAGGAGTCCTGACCGCACAAATGGAATCTCTCCAATGGGAACTCCGTTAGCATTAACTGGTATCACCTGGACACGATGGCACAAGAAGACACAAAGAACGACAAAATACAAAAAAACAGAGTCAGCTTTAACTGTTTCTCTTATTGCAGAAGGTGGCAGCACACACAGCCTGAGGATTCATTTTCTGCTCTCGCACCTCAAAGGTGTTTTTAGTGAGTCCAGGTAGGCCGTAGTACATGGTGCCTCCTGCACGGGAGTTAATAATTATCTCTCCGATCTCATCTGTTTTACACAACTGAGGCGGTCCATCTGGCTTGACAATACACATCAGAGCTGTAAAGACAGACAGACAACATTAAGAAAATATGGACTTTTCAGGTAGGTTTACATGTACCTGCCTGCAACTTCTTTGTTCTGGAAAATGAAGTTTATGTCAAAAATACCCAGGAGGTGAACTTTGTCTTGGATACGTAATTTTAGAAGTCCCATTTTCATTCTACGTTGCATACATTTTTTTTCTCATATACACATTTTCTGTTATATTAGCTGTTCAAAACATATTCAAGTTAATGTTATAGACTGAATATGGGCATAAAGTGCACACTTTCTTAAATTTGAAGGGGTTTAAAAATAAGAGAGAATTAACTGTTGAAGAATTACAACAAGTCCCCTATCAGAGGCTCACAAATATAAATGGACAAATTAACACAATAATATAAAATTGTTCATTTTAAATACTTTTGTTAAGGATCCTTTGCAGGAAAATGGCTGCATGATATCAGGAAGCACATGGATAACACCAAAACTTTCCTTTTTTGGGGTTTCTCTGCCAGGTCTTTACTGTAGTTGTTGTTATATTTTGTGGGTCTTTTTGCTTTCAGTTATGCCTTTCTTTACCTCCAAAAACTCCTGAACTGCTTTGTTCTATTTTATTAATCTGAGCTCAAAGTACAGCTTCATACGTCTACTTTAACAGTAGTGATCCAGTGCCAGTGGAAACCATGCAAGTTCATGCATAATACTGCCTCAAGTGTCTAATCTGTGGTTTCTACTGCTTATAAGCACCTTGTAATCAAACCTCTGTATTTTCTTTTGTCTTCTTTTTTATTACAGACTTGGATAATAACACGTTTGCCTCCTGGAGAACTGATAAGGGTTTTTTTTTTCTCTTTCTGATGGAAAGGATCCCATGATCACTGACATTTGTAATCCAGGCCTTTTAATGTTGACAAGTTTAACAGTAAATTCTTTTTTTTCCCCCTTCATAATGTAACAAAATAATTTTGCCACTGCTAACATTCCTGCTATCTCTTTGGTGGATATTCACCTGCACTGAGAGCTCCTTTATTATTGATGAAAAGGCCCAGGTAATGTCCATGAAACTGCTTTAATGTGAATTGTCTAATTTCATATATGAACAGGGTACTGTTTATTAAAATGGCTGCAATTTCTCAGTGAAAACACCCTTACTGCACATTTCTCAGTGTTTTCGCTAACGTTTGCTTATAGAGCTTAATTTCCAGCCACATACTTGTAGGCCATACATGCTGTTTAAGCAGCCAACTCTCCTCCTCTTGTATGTGAGATTTTCCCAAAAGCACCTTCCAGTCATGTGTTTTGCATGCTTTTGTTTTGAGTCACGCATCTTTCATTCTACCCTCACCTCCGGGCATGACGTGCCCCACATCTTGTACAGTCAGCGCAGAGTTCTTGTCTTCTGTGTTCACCCTGATGACACCGTGGCTCAAGCCACCCATGGAAAGGACGGCACGGGCAGGGAGAGGTGCACCAGGGACTCCAGGTCTACACAAGTAGACAGTTCAATCAAACATGGATGTTTCCACACTGTCTGTTAGCCATCTACCCTCCCACTTATGAACATCACATAAAATAGTGTATATCTTCAAATATCTGGCTGGATCTGTAAATAGTGACAGTGTGTCATGCCTTTATTTTTAGCTGCTTTTATTAATCATGATCCTGTCTTATGGACTTATTGGAGTGAAATAGAGATTGTGAAGGTGACTTGTGGTTTTGTTGTTATGATTAAGAACAGTGAACGCGGCTCAGGGAGATACCTTCGTATAGCTACTGTCATGGCCTCAGGAGATGTGGCACAGGGGCAGATCACCTCAGGCTTCAGCCCGTGGGACTGAAACTTGTTCAGGAAGGCATCGCAGGAAGACACTGACCCTGGACAGCAAAAGTGAGGCAATTCAATATGTGACATCTAATTTGGGTTGTTGGAAAAGACCCAATTTTACAAAGCTGTGTCTCTGGACCTACTCACAGGGATTAGCACCATCAGCAACAATGAGCATTCGTAATGAAGCCAGGCTGGTGTCTCTCTGCTCCCGATGAGCCATCATGGCCCAGTGCAGATCGCGGCACTTCACCAAAGCTACGCGAGCTGCACAACAGCAAGAATTACATGAAGTATTATGACCTAAATCCTAATACACTTTTTTTCAGGGCAAAAGACAAAGATAATTTACCTTTATGGATGTGGACCCTCTGCACCCAGGAGAGAGGACAGGCTTTCATCACTGCATAGGGAACGCTGATCGTGTGTATCCTGTTCATTACAGCCTGGAACCAAACAATCTTTTAATTTATCATTTTCCCTTTATTGGAGAACTTAAAGTTCAGCTATACCACATGCAGGAATTAAGAAAACTGTATAATAACATAATACCTTAAGCACTCATTCACATCCAGTGTGCTATTCATTACCATCACCTAATTGTATCTGCAGCATTGAATCAGAGGTACACAATAACACTCACCGTGAGAACTCCATGCCATAAGCCCATGTCCTTTTTGAAGTCCAAGACATTTACTAAAGTTTCCCCTAAAGATGGAGATGCAAAGACAAGTGACTTTAGCCAAGTCTAAACAATGTACACTGTAAAGTGCCCTGAGGCACGATTTATGTCGTAATTTGGTATGACCTAAATAAAATGGAGCTGAACTGAAATAAAGAAACCTTTGTGTAATGGATGATGAAAATACTACAAAACTACTCACCCTCACAATAGTTGCAAGCCTGGGTCAGTGCTTGGCAGTGAGTTAACATGGCCACTTTAGACACAGCCACGCCCACCACCGTACCCTCCTTATTCGCTTTATACTACACAGAGATGAAGCAAGAGATGAGCCACAACACCCCTGACTAAAATGACGCCTTTAAATACTTTTGTTATTGTGGCAGGAAACATGACATTCTAAGTTCTGAGATCTAACCTACAAAAAAAGAAAGAAAGAAAGAAAAAAAAGTCCCACTGTGTTACCTCTATATATGCAGGGTCAGTGTTAGCAGTGGGAATGTGTGGCTGCCAGTCTTTGGATGGTTTGGTGAGATACTTTGAGTCTGTTATCACCCACTTCATTCGAGGCCAGCCTATCAGAGACAGGGAAGTCATACATCACACAACAATTTCAAGAAACATGTTATTTCTTAAATAAAACTCAACAACTTTTATACACAGGTGCTCTAAATGTGTCTTAAACTGAAACACTTTCAACAATATTTCATAAAAGAGCAAGATATTTTTCTCATCGTATTTAACTGAAACCCCAGTGCCAGAAAAATTGGGATGCTGTGTGAACTGTAAATTAAAAACAGAATGCAATGATTTGCAAATCTCATAAACCCATATTATATTTACAATAGTACATAAAAATCACATGAAGAGGCTGGAAGAGTATGTGGTACTAAAAACAAACAGCAGGTTAAAGCTCTATCATGCAAAGAAGAAGCCATATGTGAATATGATCCAGAATCACTGTCCTCTTCTTTGGGCCAAAGCTGTCACGACTCCGCCTCCTGGCCGGCCTACTCCTCCTTCTCTCCTCTCTCTGTGTGTGTGGGTGTGTTTAGGCTTCATGGTCGTGCCTCTGTAGGTGGTTCCATGGTGTTGATTCCACCCACGCAGTTACACACCTGCAGCGCATCATCCTCGTCACTCACCTGTGGGCTGTTGGGCTGATTGAGATGCCGGCTTTAAAATACAGAAGCTTTCTTCAAGTCGACGCCTGATTGTTTCATTGCTAGTGGTAGCCATAGCGGGGCTCCTCTGAACTAAACTATCAGTAAGACTCAGCCTGTTTGTTGTTTCCACCTCGACTGAGCTGTTTCTCCTTGTTGCCAACAGAAGCCCCAGAGCCACGGAATCAGATGCGCAGACACAGAGGAGTGGGAAAGCAGAGAGAGGAGGAGTGTGAGAAGATTCAGCCTCCTTTGCTGTGACAATAGACTACTTGGTGTTTTTCTTAATAAATACAACTAAACCTTACCACCGTGCTCCGCGCTTGTGTCCAGGTTTTTGGAGGGGTGTAGCAAAAGCTCTTTTGGAATGCACTAAGGTAAAGTGGAAAACTGTTCTGTAGTCAGATGAATCAAAATTTGGATTTTTTTTTTTTTTTTTTTGGAAAACATGAATGCCACATCCTCTGGAATAAAGAGGAACAGGACCATCCAGCTTGTTTTCAGCACTCACTACAAAAAGCCTGCATCTCTGGATGGCATTTAATGTATTTGAAATTATATTATGATTATATGAAATTGGGAGCTTATACATCTGGAAAAGGCACCATCAATGCTGAGAGGTATATACAGGTTTTAGAGCAACATATGCTCCCATTCAGAAGATTTTTTTTTTTCCCCCCAGGGAAGGCCTCGCATATTTCAGCAGGACAATGCTAGACCACATGCTGCATCTATTACAACAGCAATGTTCTGTGAATAAAATAGAGTTTTATGAGATTTGTGAGTCATTGCATTCTGTTTTTAGTTACTTTTTACACAGCATTGCAACTTTTAGACAATTAGACAAAGCATTGTTTTTTTTTTTTAACAACACAAGTATATCCACATTTAGGACAGAGCTTGCTGACCTTTAAATTGTAGTATTTCCCCAGTGGGGGTCTTGGGTAGACCTTTCAGGCAGATCTCACTGGTCAGAGCCAGGCCGACACCACAGCTACCGAGCAGAAAGCCCACCTGGCTGATACCTGCATCCTAAACGCACCACATACAGGACAACAAAAAAAAAGCACTCCAAGGTTTAAACACGAAAAAAAAATCTACATTTTCCTTTGATGGTTTTCATACCTTGCGAGACAGCGGCACCTCAATAGGTACAGGTATAACTTCAGCCAGGAGGCAACCATAGAAGGCCACCCAGAACATCCCAGGGTCACTGTTGGGGTACACCAGCGCCACCTATCAAGACAATTAGTTGGATATGAACAACAAAGCATTTTATGAGGCTTATGGAGATGTCATGTAGTAATGTGGCAATGAGGTATTTTCTGCAGTGGAAGCACCTGGCTGCTACTTACCCTCTCACTTCCTATGGAAGCAGGAAGGTTGTACTTAGTTTTTCCACACACTGCTTCTGCATCTGTTCAATATTTATTCTTTATTTATTATTTCTTTGGTCATTTTTGCTATTTAGAAACTGTCATGTAAAACGGGTAGGTGTAATAAGCTAAAGCTTCATCTTGCACCTTTTCGGTCACTAATTTGTGTTCTTTCCATTTAATTCAGTTCTTTGTAGTCAACATTTATTTTTATGGGTATTTCTTATTTTTTGATGTTTTTTAAAAAAACTGTTAATAATGAGTGAAATATAAACATTATCATTATCATTCCTGCCTTCCACAGAGGCAGCAGCAATAAATCATGTTGTAATCAGTATTCACTGCAAATATACAGGTTAAAATGAACTATTTGCTGAAAATACTCAAGAATATATCTATAATTTTTGTATTTCCCTGTACGAAACAAATCTGCTAGGGTGATGCAAACCTTTGTAGTACATTTTCTGTATGTGTGTTTTTTTCTGTCTGTATGCTCTTACTCTGTCTCCTGGTTTGAGGATTTGCTCATTTTTAGTGCCCAGTTTGTTCAGGAGGGTATACGCCAGCTTCACACTGCGACTCCACAGCTTCCCTAACAGACAGATGGTGGATTGGGGGACGGAAATTAGCACGTTAAAAAAAATATCATGTCACAGAGTTTGCCCCTATTTTTTTTTTTTTTTACTATCACCGGGTCTCAAAATAAAATAAATAATATTACTTTTCAGTCATCACTTTCAGTATTTATGACATTAAATAATATCAGTTTACTGACTTGATGCCGTACACATCCGTCTTTGACTCTTGTGTCTCACCATAAGTCAGTGTATAGAGTGGTTTGCCTGTGATGTCAAGAGCAGTGAGGGCAGGGCTCTTCCCCTGAGTGGCCCCCCAGCGAGCCAGTGCTGCCTGCAGTGCTGGGGGCCAGTTACTGACCACTCCCAAAGGCTCCCCTTTCACTGGGATGATCTGACGGCCCTCTGGCTTGGGTGTGTTGGGGTCTGGCTGGGGCACTGTGAAGGGAGACAGCAAGATGCTTTTGGGTATGTTAGAGACTAATGAGCTCTCATCTTACCTGCTATTTTAATTTACAAAATATATATAAATATTAAAGAAGCTACACCCCTATCTTCTTATTTTAAAATAGAGTTTTATCAGCTTTACAGCAAACAAATTCATGGAATCCAAATGATCTCATATACAAATATATAAATATTTTTAACTTATCTCCCAAGACTCCAAGTTTCTAACCAAATATTAGTACCACTCATGGCTTTTCACCTTTGTAAGTCAGTTGTGATTTATTGCTGATTGATGGATCTGCCAGGTTGTGAAAAATGGTTTATTTGCACAGTTCTCACCACATACGATTCAGTTCCCGGTAGTTATGTCAAAGCAAGAGAGTAATACAGAGCAGATTTCTGCTTACCAGCAGCAGTTCCCTCTGTAAGCAGTAGCTATGATTCCTCGGTACACGTAGTGTTTATGAGCAGCAACATACAGGTATTCAGTAAATTCAGCATTCAGGCATTCAGAGTACCTCCTTGGAGCTTTCCTCTTTATAAAACTGTGCCGTTAGATTTTTTTTGTTTCACAACAACCAGCTTCCTGGATGTGAGGCATTTAGGAGGCATCTGTGGTATGTTACACTAAAATAACCTGCATCACACTGTGCCTAAATGGGAACTACACTAGTCAGTTACAACTTATAAACCTTTTACAAAGTGTGACTTATTAGAAGTACCTAAATGTGCTTTTCTAAAACAGGGAAGTGTTCACAAATAATCAAGAATGTATTTTTTAGAATCCTACATCTGACTGGAGCAAGAATGGGGTAGAAATTCTAATGTTTTTATGTGTATTTTGTGATAGTCAAACAGTCTACCTTTAAATCTACTTCACTACACTGGAGGTTTCCATTTTTTCATGCATCAGCGTACCTTCTACGATCTCCTCCGAGTCATCGGTGAAGAACTCACTGAGCGGGGGCCTCTTAGGTCTCTTCAGGGTGTTCAGGAGCTGCTGGATCTTAGTGGAAACCCTGCTGCTCACGGGAACTCCTACAGGCAGGGTGAGGGTGGAGAGGGGCAGCAGGAGGGATAAATACACAGTCACAAACCCCGTGGCTCTAACACACAGTGACAGAACATTGTTTACAGTTCTTACCATCACATAGTCTGCTGTTTTTCATTCCATAATTTGTTTTTTTAGTAAAAATGTAATAAAATGTAAATACACTATCTTGAATCAGTTGGATTGAAAAGCAGCAGCACGGGTAGGTGGCATCCACACAAGGAAAACAGAGTGAGAACCGGGATAAAGCTTTTTTTGGTTTGGGATCACACATGAGGATTCATTTTGTGCGTGTAGACACTGGTTTTGTTTCATTTCCTTCTAAAATAACTCATTACAGACAGCAGGGAGAGTATGGGCACATCGGCAAAAACACAGAAGGCCGGGGACATTATAGATTAAGGAGTTTCCTTACTCTGAATATTACCTCTTCCTATCAGCCGGTCAAAAAACATTCGACAGAGTGAAAAAAAAAATCAGGAAGAAAAAACAACTTTGATTAATAAAAGGTCACAGCTGGAAGTCAACATTTATTTGAAGAAAGAGATATCAGACTCTTGCAAAGGCACGTCAAATGTTTAAAAAATTAATTATGTGGTGTATCCATTACCGTCCGCAGTCTCCATCATGCTCGAGCGGCTCTGTCCTCGGCTCATCCCCCGGACGACAGCGTTGGAGGGCAGGTCTACCCGCGGGCCTCTGGCCGGAGGGGCCACAGCTGTCACATCTGGAGGAGGTGCACTATTCTCTGAGGGGGCTGCTGTAGGGAAAGCAGTGGGATGTCCTCAAGTTTTAATGGGATTATTGTACTGTAGCTGTAATTTTCAGTAGACTTTTAAACACGGGCCAGAGGTACTGCTTATTCAAAACACTGACAGATTTGAAAAACACGCATGCATTAGCAAATACAACTGCACAAGGCCCAGCAGAAATTACAGAAAAGTTCAGACTATTATTATCTACACACATGAAATGTATTTGCAAGTGAAACACTGCTCACTACTTAAATATAGTTATCAAATCTATGTTGGATTTATGTACTCAACATTAGGCTACATTAAAGCTAGTTATACAGCCTTATGTAAATTGGCCAATCAGATGATCTAAACCTTTTTCCTGCGTTTGGAGGCCTTGTAATATTAAGGCTGCTTTTCCTCTGGTTAAATAATTGTCTACTATCCCAAGCTTTAACGTACTTGACGATCCACAACATCTGCACAGAAAAATCTCCGCAGCCACTGTA
This sequence comes from Pterophyllum scalare, assembly GCA_024447675.2. Classification (NCBI taxonomy): domain Eukaryota; kingdom Metazoa; phylum Chordata; class Actinopteri; order Cichliformes; family Cichlidae; genus Pterophyllum; species Pterophyllum scalare. The sequence continues at coordinate 89,636 of JAMQGT020013343.1, forward strand.
ACATTAGCATACTGCGTGCCTCACCAATGCGACTGTGAGCCAGCATGTCTGTCACAGCTGCAGTGCGGGTCTGCTCATGTGGCTGGTGATGAGGTTGGTACTGTGGTTGGTGGTGAGGCTGATAAAGAGGCTGGTACTGCGGTTTGTACTGAGGCTGAGGTTGGCTCTGAGGCTGTGGTTTGGCCTCCTGGGAGAGGGTGGAAGAGGCCGAGGAGGAGGTGGAGGAGCCCTGGATGGAGTGGTTGATCCAAGACTCTGGGCTCTGCAGGTTGGGGCTGACCTGAGGCTGGGGAGCAACCACTGACGACTGTCTGCGCACAGACGTCTCATCTTCAGAGCCAGACGAGGAGTCTCGAGTGCAAGAAAACAAAATATAAATATCTATAATTTTTAACTAAAAGCCCAACTTTAAGGCCTTCACAGATCCTACCTGGTGGTGTGCGAGTTTCAATGGGTGACTGCACATATGTGGACCGCCGTTTGGTAGGCATGGGGAGCGCCATTTTCTCTTCTTTATGTTTAGCCAAGGCAGCTTGTACTGCCTCAGTATGGATATCTGCATAGACAGAGACACATTTGGTTCAGGTAGAGATTAGTTCCAGTAATGCAGAGCAGCAAAACAAAGAAGGGCACAAAGAAAAAAAGCAGTTAACATTCTTTCAAAATGACTCGACAATGTACATTTTGCTTACTACCCCCATTTATGGTCTTTTTTCCATTAGCGAGAGATTTTTGGCAGCCAAACCTGCTTATTTTTCTTTACATAAAGGTTTATTCAGCAACTTCAAAGAGTCTCTGCTGTTTGAATAATATTTTCATACGTTATTATTTCCATAGGGGATCCCAACTGAGAAGACTAGTCCCCTAAATGAGATTTTGGGGCATAGTAACTAACTTTAGACCCTGGTTCCTCCGGGGGTGGGGGGTGGGGGGGGGGTGTCTCAGGATAAAGAAAAAGTGAAGAGGAGAAGAATAACAAATATCTAACCAAGCACATTTTTGCTTGCAAAATAATGATGAAAAACATTACTTTGTTTTAACTGATGACGGTATTTATTGAAAGCAGCAGTGCACTGTTATTTCTGTATGTAATATTTAAAACTTGAAGAAAGGTTTCAGGTGAGAAGCCTGAAGAAATCCTTACAGGAAGACAGCGATTTCCCATTGAAACGGGGCACAGAGAGGAGAGAACAAAGCTGCATATTAGCCCACTCACATGCCTACACGCGCAAATGCACACCGTAATAAATGCAGAGATACTTTTGCTTGATGACACCCACAGGCACATTAAAAAGGCACCGCGTAAACAGACACACATTTAGACCATGTAACGGAACGAGCGCGACAAAAGATGACTTGGTGAATTTTCTCTTCTTATCAACTCTGGGGCATCATTTATGCTGAAACATCAACAGATTTAAATAAATCATAAAGTACAGCTCATTTCACAGCAACAGTGGGGACCATAATTACATAACTGCCATTCTGCTTAACAGATTGTTCTCGGCTAAATCATCCTCTCTCATAATGTGCATCCCCTCACCGGAGCGTCAGGAGAGATGGCTCCTTACACATGTCCGGGAGGATGAAGGAGGTTTCCACGGTGATGGGCACAGCGGGGTAAGTGGCAGCTGGCAGTGTGTGGAGTTTTACTCCAGCCCCAATCAACACTGACATGTGGGCAGCTAACCTTTACTTAGTTTTATCTTTGATACATGCCCGTTTGACTTGTTTTCTTCATCAGAATGGGTAAAATTGTGTACAAAACATAAAGTGTAATCATAGAGAGTGTAATCATAGCTCCAGAAAGGAATCAGAAGTGTGCTTAAGTAATCTCAGTAGTGGCAGGCTGTTTAAGAGGTGTAATAACTGGAGGAAGCCAGAGGCAATTAAATTGCTCTGCAGTCTGTAACATGATAACCACATTATTTTCTTTTCTGCTCTTCACCACTGCACTTTTGTTTTATTCTTACAGTATTTTTAACTCTTATAATTAGAAATCTCTGGCTTGCCATTTTCCAACAACATGACTCTGAGGAAGACAAGGTCATTTTCTCTGTCAAGTCAGGTCACAACTTTGGTCCGGATAGAAATCCTTCATCAATTTTTGGATGAACTGACATTATAACCTACTGAATTTAGTGATCGCCTACTTTTTCTCTCAAGCCACGATTAGAAATTTTTTGCATTTTTTTAAAAGCCAGCAGCATTATTATGAAATATCCACGTGCCTCGGGATGAAATGCAGTCATTTTGGTCATACAGTGATCCCTCGCCTACTGCGGGGGTTACGTTCCAGAGACCCCTGCGATAGGTGAAAATCCACAAAGTAGCGGTGTTGTATTTATTATATATTTATTTTATTATTTATATATATTTTAAGAGTTTATAAACCGTTCCCACACTCTTATAAACCTTTCTCATGCTCTTCCTAGAACTTGAATAATGAAGATAATGAATAATGTAGCTGCGCAGTGCTGATGGCGATGAAGGTGGTGCAGTGTCTTCGCCCTCCGCTGTAACTTCTATTTCCGCTAAGCCTGACTTATTTCTTAGTCTGAGTGATGAACATAGTTATGGGGTGTTACAGAAATACCTGGCGTTGACTGGCATTGACATCAGCACAAAAACTGTGCACTGGGAGCTTCATGGCATGGGTTTTCATAGCTTCCACAGCTGAGGAGCAGCTGTAGGTATAATGTATAGGTGGCCCACAACTTCATGTAAAGGAACCCCTGTCCACTGTGATGCTTTGTTTTAATCTGATCCTGCAATATAAAATTAGTTCAGGAGTACCATCTGCTATTCAGGTCAGTTGTATTTTACACATTTTCCCCAGAATATCTCTCAATTTAACCACTTTTGCAGTGAACATTTTTATACAAGAAATCATTTCATATGTGGGCGACTTTAGAGAGCATGAAAAACATTGTAGAGTGAAGCACAACAATTCTGGGAGCCTGTTCAATGCACTAAATATGGTATCCAAATTGAAGGTTTTGAAACATAGAAGCAAAAAGTGGCTGTGAAACAGGAAGTAAGAGCTGTCTTATAAATAATACAGACAAACGTATGGGTGTCTCAAATCTAAATTTAAAGCCCAATTTAAACTACTGAATGTCTTATAAAAATAAAGCAACAGCTGAATTCATAAGGGAGAAGTGCTGCCAAATTTGAATGACAGTAAGCATAATGATCATAACCTGACCAAATCTCACCACACAACATAACAATGACATATTTTTAAGTTAGTACACAAATATGAACACAAACTTTTGGCACTTCCAATAGTTGGATTCTTATCTATCATGCAAAACCATCAACATCGAGACACAGCTTTATTTCTTAACATAGACCTTTTATCACAATTTCAATTTAGCCTCAACTGTGCCTTTTTTTTTTTTGTTTTTCTGTTTGGTTTTCTTTTTAGCTCTAATCCTTCTGAATCCTCCAACTAGATTAAACTAAAATAATGTATGTTGCTACTGCTAGTCAGATTTTCTATAAAGCTGAAACATTTTTAGACAGCCCTCCACAAGACTCCAGTCTGATAGACAGACTTTAGATTAGTCAGCCTGCCATTTAGCATGCTGCAGAGGCTGAGAGGCTTTTTGAGAAAAGAACCAGCAGGGTGTGGGTCAGCCCACAGGGAGATGCTTTTAGAGTCCAACCCTCAGTGAACAAAAACTAGTTATACCCTCCACACGCGCTTCAGACTTTTTTGCCCCGTCTTTACAACCATCTCTGGACAGACGAGGGGGGCCTACGGGTACATCTTTCACCATCTTACGGTGCTGCGATTGAAGTCGTTCCCCAACTCTCTGTGAATAGGACTCGTGCCCATTGATCAATAGTCATGGCAAATTTGCATATTAACAATCATAAAGCTGACCTCTCGGCCCATTCTCAGGCAATGGTGGTAGTTTCGGTCATTATACAAATGCACTGTTTATACGGTTGGGGAAACCTGCAGTCAGCTGACATTCAGGAAGTCATTTGGATGAGTGGCGAATCGTTTCTCCCACTGAAAGCGCCACGTCCAGATGAACAGAATCAGCTTTCTGGGATCTTTACTCCTCTGTTTTTTTCTATATTTTTGCAAGCATCGTGATTTCTTTCTTGGTTTGGATTTTTTAAACCCCAACATCAGTATTCCCCTGCTCTTCTCACACATAGCCAGCCACTGATGTCACTCTGCTGTCTGAGAAGGGGTCCTCACTGAGAGGGGTTCCCAGCTGCAGCACTGCACTGCTGTCTGTCTCTCTCAAACATGTGCGCACATACACATGGACAGACACACACATTCCCCACACAAAACAGACTGATGTAGAATCATTTCAGCGCTGAAAACTTGTTAGATTAAGCTGTATTGCTGCTGAGACTGGTGCATCAGGCTTTACATTTGAGGGACAACTGAAGTGGGATGAAGAACGTTTCGGCGTTGGATTTCTCGCTCACCTGATCTGTAGCGGTCATCCCTGGTTCCTCCACTACGATGTGTTCTGCGGGAGCGACGCTCACGATACCGGGATGAATTGGAGGGTGGAGGGGGATGGCTAGAGGAACTAGGTGGAGGGAGAGGCTGTACGTCATTTTTGGGGGGTGGTGCTGTAAAAGAAACACAAAAAACGTGCATTATTACAAAAAAAAAAAAAACCCACACATTTTTACATACTCAGGTGGGAACATGAGTGGTCATTTCAACAAACACTGTTTCAATATGCAGAAGACCTCAGCAAAAACAGCCCTTGAATATCTACTGACCTTCACTGGTTTAACATCTTACCTGGCTGCAAACACTGTGACACCCCGTTGGCGTCTAAGGTAAATAAGCTTGGAATTTATCTAGACTTTCTTTGGAGTTAAGTTACTTTATAACTTTTAAGAAGCAAAAAGGTGGATGCTGTTGATAAACAAATTACTTTAACACTGCTTTTGTAATTTCTTTATATTTTAATGTTCTACCTGTTATAATAATAACATTTTTAATAGTTCTATATAGGTTCTGCTTGTTTTCTTTGTTTTTAATTTAACAATTTTTTAATATTCTAACTTGAGCCCAGTGGGACATATGGCTGTTTTCTCCACTCGCCACAGTGCCCCACATGTCCCATCTCTTCCAGGTCTGCCATCACTTCCCTCTGCCAGGTGATCTTAAGCCTGACCCTCTTTCACCAACCTGGAGTTCTCTCACTGGGCATTTTAGCCGCCTCATCTTTACTTTGAGAGACAAGTTCTTGCAGCCTGTTGTCTTGTACAAGTACTTATTAGAGATCAGTAGCTGTTGCAGATCCTTGTAAGACAGTTGTTGTAAAAGGTGTTGATTTTGTTCATGTCGTTCTGCATTACACTCCAATACTCAGAGCCTTATATCAGTACTAACTTAACATTGCTATTATAGAGTTTGAGCTTGGTTTTGATACTGTATTGCTTTGACTTCCAGATGTTACTGAGTCGGGTAAAGCATAAACAGTTTTGTTAAGTCTGGCCTTGATGTCTTTACGGGCTCTGTCTGTCTTTATCAGGCTACCGAGGTACATGAAATCTTCAATATTCTTCTGAACCTCAACGATGAATGTAATGGATAGATCAACTGGCATATTAATGAACATCAAAATAAAGACGATCATACCTTATAAATCATCTGGAATATTTGTAAGCCTACATTTATACTCAGTTCATGTGGGAGCCACAGCATACTTACGTATAGTATTCTCTGTTTTGGTAAAATCAAATGCCAGTTTAGCACTTTTAATATAGAGCCATGCTGCTGTAGTATGTGCACAGTGTTGTGCGTTACCCATGTCATGTGTACTTACAGGTGATCCCTTCCCTGAGTTGCCATGTAAAGCGGTATCTTCTCCCTCCCCTCACCCCCAACCGGTCACAGCAGCTGCTGGAGGTTTCTTCCTGTTAAAAGGGAGCTTTTCCTTCCCACTGTTGCCATGTGCTTGCTCATAGCAGGCCATGTGATTTACCCGTGTTAGGGTTGTCTTTCTAATATTGCAGGGTCAAGTGCCTTGAGGTGATAGTTGTTGTAATTTGGTGCTATATAAATCAGCTTGGTGTTTCTTTGCTTTTTTAAGGCCGTTTGTTAATTTATTTCATTTTTGTAAATAACAAATTAAAATACTACTGAAAAAATTTAAGTTTAAAATTTTTTTTTTTAATCATAAGTGAAGCACTAATTCTTAGTCACTGCGAAAAGATATTGAATAATGATATTTCTGTTTTGTGAATGTGTAAGCATGATATATTTCCTTTGGTGTATAAGCAGACAGGAAAACTACAAAGACATGGGGATGCACATTTATGCTTAAACAGATCCAAAAAAGGGATTATGAATACTTACCTGGAGTGTGGATTATGTAGGGAGCCAGAAGTTTTGCTCTTTTCTTCTCATAGCCCTTCTGTGTGATGTCACCTGTAGAAAAAAATAAAATGAAATAAAATACTGTATTGTTCTTGCAAAACCGAGTGTGAGAAAAACCACCATGAAATAACAAGACAAATCTAACTTTGATGGTTTAATTTGTTGGTATTAAAATAAACACCGGTTGTCAACAGCGCTAATCTGGAGGAAATGTTTTGAACACTCAACATTAACAAGAAATGTTATGATGGTAGGTTTTTATTCACATTTTTCTTTGACATTAGAAAAATATCAGCATCATTAATATAACTTTTTCTCTCATTAAATCTGCTTTAACAGACCAGATCATGGTTAAGGCCCTGACAAGGGTTGTGTAACAGTTACTCAAGTACTAAACAATTCATAGAAAATAACACAATAAATTATTTGATCATTTGATCAGCTTTCACCGATGTGTCTGAATGGAGTCAGTCAACACCTGTTCCAACACACTGTGACACAGACAGGAGGAAACAGCAGGGATAAAAAAAATAAAAAAAGAAAAATGATAAGGAAGATGATGAAAACACAGTGTTGCAGTAATCTCAAGAGATGGCTGCAGGCGTCAGAACATGTGGCTCGATTCCAGCGTCAAAGAAGGGAAAAACAAAACAGGACTATATCTGGAAACATATGGAAGCGTGGGCAAGAGATGGGATGATTCAGAGACACAGCGAGAATAGGGAGAAGTGTGAAAGCTGAGGACAAGAAAGGAAAAACGGAAATGCTGAGAAGAGAAGGAGATGAAGACGGGGAGAGCTTATGAAGATAAGAATGATGTTGCATTCAGAGGACAGGAGAGGAGGAATCCTGAGTCACAGGTTTGACTTGATCAGATTCAAGTGATAGGCAAGCAGTGTCCCTTTGACACCTCCTTCCATCCCTCCTGCTAACAGCCCATCTGCATCTTCCTCCACCCCACCAGACCCAACACACTGACTGAGCTCTCTGCTGGCCCTGAAGAGATGCAGAGAGACTGCCAAACTCCTCTGTGGGCAAAGCTGTCAGATTTTGAGATACTAAAAATCCATCTGGAGAGAGCCCGCGCTCACTTTTTCAGTAATTGTGTTGATCAGCAATGATTCATTCAGTATGTTCACTAGTAGCTGCCCTGGCTGCTTTTTAAACTTCATCTCCACATGTCTCAGAGACAACATGTTATCCTGTTACAGTGACTAAAAATGTTTATAAGGAACGGGAGATAACTTTACATCAAGTACAAGCATTGACCGGTCTGATGGGGGATCCAAATGTATGTGAATCAGTCGCTCTTATTCAGTGGCATCGTATCCTGAGGCAATGAGATTTAATCCTGGATTATAATTTAGGCTGCTGAGATGCACAGCAACCAAACTTTTTCTCTTCCCAATTACAACACAGAAACGAGATGAGGATTTTCTGGTGTGGTTACAATAAACCACAATGTTAAACCCACTAACAGGTGAAGGGAATAAAATTAATTATCTTGTTTCAAGGTCACCCGTCAAAGGGTGGGACATAAGGCAGCAACTGAGATGGCAGTTCATGAAACTGATGTGTTAGCAGTAGGAAGAACTGGGAAACTGAGTGGCTTGGACAAAAATTATGATGATTACATGAATGGGTCAGAGTATACCTGCTTTCAGTGGTTAGTACCTACCAGAACAGAAAGTTGTTCAAGTTCACAGTTTTTTGTGAATTTCTTACAGGAGAATGTATAGAAATTTGCACGTAAACACATCCTTTTCCTCCCAAACACATACGATTTTACAACACATCATCCAAACTGGCTCTGAGTGACCTTAAATCGGCTTAGAAAATCTTAGCTGCTTAGAGAAATAAGTGATGATTTGCATCTTCAATTGCATGCAAACTTCACCTTTAGATGAAGACCATGGGATATGACTAAACACTCCAGAGAAAAACCACTAATACCTTTGAAACTGTAGTTTGCCTACAGTAGTAGTTAAGTAAAGGGAGAATGTGTGGGCACACAGTTACAGAAGGTATGATAAGTCAAGGTTGAACAAGTATTAAACCGGTGGATATTCAAAATGGAGAATTATCTTTGACCTTTGCTTTCTCAACCTTTATAATTGTCTGAATTTTTCTATTTGTCTCGATGAAAAGATGAGAAAAACAATAAAAATGCATTTTTTGGACAACAGACTGCAAAATCATAACATGATTTAACCATTTCGCCACTGAAGGATGATACACAGATCCACCTCCTACATTTAAAGACTAATCTTGGCTTTAAAAACAAAGCATTGAACACAATTCTTAAGCAGAAAAGACTGCAAAGCTTAGGCAACTCACAAACATAGCCAGATAAACTGTAACACTGCTGACACAACTATGGACAAGATGGGGAACAGTGAAAGTGCTCCTGCTTGGAGGATATCGCCCGAAAGCCCACTCTGACACAATATCTGCTCAGGGACTGAGGCCCTTTTTTTCTGGAAATGGAAGAAAAGCAAACACTTCCATAAGTAATGCATGAACAGTGCAGTTGGCCGCGCTCAGTCACATAATTTATTTTTAGCTTATGTGAACAGGCAGTTTCACTGCAGACACACACACACACACACAGAGAGAGAGCGCGATGGCGGCAGTGAAGGGGGAGGGGTTTGCGTGGCATTAAATGGATCTCAAAGTAATCACTCTTCCATCTGGATGATTTGAAAGTCATCTGTTTTTTATGCCTGCGTCATCACATTTGGACTCCAGCAGCTGCAGCCAAAGGGTTAACTCTCTATGATGGGAATACATCCTATCAGTGAACTACAGGTGATGAGAGGGCTGCATGAAAATATGTATGTGTCTGCTCCCTTATAACCATTTCTGCATTAACTATTCCTAAAATTTGCTGATTTTTTTTTTATTGTCACAATTCCCAATGTCTTTTTTTTTTACTTTTCCAAACAGCTACTTGGATTAAAGTTTTCCATGGAATTGGAAACCCTTGGAACACTTCCAGGTTGTACAGGTGCCTCGCCCTGTTAATAAAGGGCATACAAAAAAAACCTGATAAAGCAAGTTTCTTCTGAAGAAAGATCGGTTAGTGTGACACGCCTCAATCACATCATTTTTTTCACATCACAACACAAGAAAACGGAGATGCAATATGTTAGAAACGGCTTCAGAGCATAAATGACAGTGCCAGGCAGAGCCCACAAAGATCACACCATGAGTACAATCCAGAAAGAGGTGAAAAAAAATCCAAGGGAACAGCAAAACACCTGCAGTATTCTCCACACCTCACTAAAATCTTTGTGTCCAGGGTAAAAAAAAAAAAAAAGTATTGTGAATGGTGTTAACTGAAGGACACACATGTACACAAAGGAAATTGTTCAATAACACTTCTGGCACACAGACACGTGACACAAAAGTTAAACTTTGTGCTAAAATTGTAAACGCTGTGTTTGGAGGACAAAACAATAACGAGGAACGAACTGTAAATGTCGAGCAATGCGGAAGGACTGCACTGATTTAGGGCCTGTATAGCTAAAGTCAGAATTTCACTGAGAAATTGCACAGAAGAGTGTAAGGGCAGCGGTCCATGGCCTTGGACCACGGTCATCTTGTGCAAGCAGAATGAGTCAAAGCACACGGGTACACTCACAATAATTTTTTGGGGGGAAAAAAGGAGACGATTCATGTTTTGGAATGGTCGAATTTAAAAACCTGATTTTCTGAGATTCTGTGACCTAGTGAACAATGTTCAACTCACCACCACTGTGCAAGTATCATAAGTGACTTGTGACTGCTCAATGTGGTTCTACAAGTTACTTTTTTTAAGAATTCACATACTTTTCAGTAAAGATTGTTACTGTTTTAGACAGATCCAACTACATTTTACGAGTAATCAGTAATCACTTCTTTCCTTGTAATGCAGCTTCTACATTTACTTGAAAGGGTTAAATAGATGTGTCATTCAATCCGTTTAACTTATTATGAAGACAAAAGTCAAAGAAATCTGCTTGAGGCAAATCGTAGCTCTGCTGAAGAGACGAGGGCCTCACTCGTTAACCCACTTTCTCAGAGTGGCCCAGTCACATCTGTCCTAATGGTCGAGGTCACCATCAAACTATTTCAGTGTTACAGTCTGACTTCACATGAAGCCGCCACTGCTCTGCTCTTTTTGTCTTCGACAGTTGCTTTGGAGTGCATGTTTCCATTTTCCACAATGTGAAGAGGAGAGACATCAAAGCAGTGCCTTCTCTAAGCCCTCTACACTCTCACACGTTCCAGCTCCAGATTATTTGAATTGCAGCAGGCCTGCACTCTCCTTCCTCCCCACAGGCACTCAGTCTGAATAGTAATTAGCTGTTGCCCTCTATTTTCTTTCCCTGTTTCTTTCTCTCCCTCATGCCATTATGATTCAACTGCTTTCTCAAAAACCAAAAACAGAAAGAAACAACTTAAAGTCATGTTAACACCTGCTTTGTGAAAATTACATAAACACTTGTTAAACTATTACAGAGGAAACATGGATTTCCTGCTGTTGTCTCTTATCTTAAAGAAAAGAGACAATGAGGTCTAGTGATAACATGATAACAGGTTATTTATCTACCAAACCAAATACTTAAAGAGCCAGAGGATTTTTATCTATATTATCTATAAAATAAACATACTGAAACCTACTAGTGACACGTGTCACTATTTTTCTCCACCCACTAAAATATATTAATAGGACAAAACATTAGGAACACAAATTTGATGCAGTGCTTTCAACTTGAGCAGAATTATCAATTTTTAGGCATCAAAACTGAATGTGCATACTAGAAGCCATGCACATTAAGACAGCAAGAAGGTACTGGGTTCAAATCCACCAGCCAGCTGGGGCCTTTCTGTGTGGACTTTGCATGTTCTTCCTGTGCTTGAATGTGCAAGCGCATGTTGTCTCACTCTGTGTTAATCCTGTAACAGACTAGTGACCTGACTGGGATGCACCCTGCCGACTGCCCCCTGCAAACCTGAACTGAATAAGTGGAAGAAAACGGATTTAGGATCAAATTCAAGTACAAAAAAAAATGATAGTAGCCACATTTGTGGAATCTATGCCAGCGATTTCATAGGGTATCCCTGTTGTTCTGCATTAACTGGCCTTAAAATGTAATCCAAACACATGCATGTCAGGTTTAATAATAATTCTAATGTGGCTGTCTGTGTGGATGCAAATTAGATAAAGCATTTAGTGCTATGTGGAAAAAGGTGAAGGTGGAAGTATGGAGAGTTTTTTTTAACTTAGCGAGGCATGGTTCACATTAGCATAGCCTTGTTCTGAACAGCAAATTCACAGTGAGTATTTTTTTATAGATCAAAATAACTCTGGCACCTTCAACAATTAACTCCAGTTGAGTTTTGTTGATGTTAGGACCCCACACATGTTTCCAACCCACATTTAAGACAGCTGCATGTGTATGAACTCTATATGAACAATGCAGCTCTAACTGTTTATTATTGTAACTTAGAAGAAGATCGAGTCATATTTTAAGACATATGTACGTATTTATGTATACACCGACCAGGCAAATTATTATGACCACTGACAGGTGAAGTGGATAACAATGATCATCATGGCACCTGTTAGTGGGTGGGATATATTAGAGAGCAAGTGAACATTTTGTAGCATTCCCTGATGGCTGTGGCCTCTTTCAGCAGGATAATGTGCCCTGCCATAAAGCATAAATGGTTCAGGAATGGTTCGAGGAGCACAACAACAAGTTTGAGGTGTTGACTTGGCCTCCAAATTCTCCAGATCTCAATGCAATCGAGCATCTGTGGGGAGTGCTGGAAAAACAAGTCCAATCCATGGAGGCCACACCTAGCAACTTTACAGGACTTAAAGGATCTGTTGCTAACATCTTGGTGCAGATACCACAGCACACCTTCAGTTGTTTTGGCAGCAAAAGGAGGACCCACATAATATTAGGCAGGTGGTCATAATGTTACCTGATCTTTGTATACTGTACATGAATGCAGATCCTCCAAAATGGTTCACTTACTTTGCATGGTACATGCTTTCGGTACTGAACAATCATTCCAGGCTGCATGCTAATACAAGACCACTCAAGTGCATCAACAAGACCATACAAGTGTAACTCAGTTAGATTGCTACTCACAATTTTTTTTTCCATACTGTACCCCATTCTCCTACCTTGATGATCTTATTCAACACTCTCTGACATTTTACATTTATCCACTTTTTTAAATATCACTTCATCGATTCAAGGTGTCAGATGCAACATTTTATTTCCCCAAAATAGCTCTTTCTCTTCAGAGAATTATGATGGTTGTAGTCATGTGTTACTGCTGTTTGAGAAGACAACAAAGGCTCAGGGGGAAAAAAAGCAATGGAGAAGTTTACTCAGACAATAAAACTGGAATTACAGGCACCGATGAGTGAAAGAAATGCTTTAAAAAAGCCTAAATCCCCAATACACACACACACACACACACACAGTTTCTGTGTATGTGATCTCTCAGGTGATTTGTTTTCTCTGAAATGGTTGGCAGGGTGTGGCCAACTCTGGTAACAGAGCTAATCATGTTTCCATGTTTCCCTCCACACACACTACACTCAACTCAGGCAGACAAGTAATGACAAGGGTCACAATGCAGAAGAGGAAATAAGTCCACTGAGGTAACTGGATTGAAACTGTGACTCAGCCGGTAGCCCCCTTCAGGCTCTTGTTGTCAGCTCTTTCTTTGGTTTCTCTCGCTGCTCCAACAAGAGTGAAAGAAAAGGGCGTGGAGACACACCTGACACCTCATTTCAACATTCAGTGGAAAAAGCCGTTATTATCGTTGGACACCATCGAGCACATATTTACACAAGCTGTGAGACACTGGGGTCTGCTTATAACACGTATGACAAATTATGATATAAACCTAAAAACAAAAATGTGTAAGGAGCAGGGTTTCCATTATCACTGTGCCCACCATGCCCTCCAGATGCTGGTAAGAGTACACAGGACCATACATACTTCACCTTTGTATCAGTTTTTAATTTTTTTATATTGTGTTAATTTAGTAAATTATTTATTTTTGTGCTGTCTTTTACTGCATTACATGATATCTTGTGTCTTACAAAGCATGCTCTAAACCCAGAGAATAATTGTATTAACTAAAAGCACTGGACTCTAGTTTTAATTGTGTGTGGGGGGAGACATGTGTGAAATATTGATTGCAAAGCTGAACACACTTTTAGTTCACTGTCACAGAACTGCCTGGCGAGCAGATGCCACCGTCAAATCCCTTCCAGTCAACTCAAATTACGTCAAGTTTATTTGTACAGTTTATTGTAACAGAACATCTCCCAGTGAGGGTTCATGACCAAGCCTGTACACTCTATAGAAAGGCAAAGGAAAAAATAAAAAGGAAAATAGGAGATCAACCTCTCAAAAGTCTGGTAAGACTGCAAAATGGTGTTAAGAGTAAGAGGAAAGGATCAGTGAAGTGAGCAGCTAAGTGGATGTGTGGTTTAGCTGATGAGGTCAGAACAATCAACTTGGTGGAGCAGAAACCAGGCTACCTCTGCTTAACTGATTCTTACTGTCATTTGCAATTCCCATGAAAACCTCACTACCCAGTTTTCTTGCTGAGACCTGTACCAGTGGCAGATATCCAAGTCTCTAGGCAGCAACTATAAAAATTTGAGAAAACAAGAGGATTTTTTAAATTTATTTAGAGACCTCATGTAAGTTAAAATAAAATTTAACTTGTTGCATGTAAGAACAATAAGACCCCCCCCCCGCCACCAAAAAAAAAAAAACAAACCTAACTTTTTTTGCACAGTAATGATGCAGTGGAAAGTCACTGTTTTGGTCTTAAGTGACACACATACGAGATACTTAAGTCCAGAGGCACTCAGTAGTCACATTTAATGCAGGTGCGTGACCCTTTGAAAGATGCATAGCTTAACCTGAACCTCATCCCCGTACAGAGAAGTGTAGCCCCAGACACCAAAACTATGATGGGCACTCCTCATTATTCACTGTGAGGTTTCCCTCAGAAGGATGAATCTTGCAAAAACTACAAAACCAAAATGCATAGCTCACACATATTTCAGGCCATGAATGATGTGATGAAGTGGGAATGAACAATAAGACTAGACAAAATTTAAACAAACAACTTCCAACACACTCGTATTTAATATCACTTGTTATTTGATTTGGTTACACTCCCTTCTATTAAAATGTGCAACTAAGCATTTACAAACTGACTTGTAAATAATTAAGTATGCACTAAAATGTTATTAGGCTTCACATAAATATTATATGTTAGAAAATGCTTTAATTGTGAATAGTTGTACTTAAGGACCGCTGCTCTGATGCAATTTTTTGCCTCTTTGCTCACAAGATTTATAAAATAGACCCAAAACCTGGTAGATATAAACAGCTATATGATTTATGCTTCCTTTAAAAATGTGGAATATATACACCCATGAGTGGCTTTTATTTTTATAGTTAAACTATAACCAGCTGAGCTCAGATATCTAAAACATAATATATTTCCTGATTTTATGGGTTGACAAGAATCGGTTAATTGCACTCAATGGAATAATACGATTTATAAGAAAATCCTAGACTCAGCTACATTTCTCCCCCACAATTTGCAATAGCTTCTCAGCACATTATCATCAGATGGCAGAAGCCTCATATTTCCTGTATAATGGTCTTAACAGCTTAGCACAGTGTTAAATTGTGCTCGTGTATGTGCTTCAGCATATGGCTGTTTTAATCTGAAAAAGGCTTTATGGAAACATTCAAAAGGAAAAGCGCGCCTGTGTGTGTAAGCGGGGTTTTGGGGGCAGGATGTGGGTGGCTACATATGAGCTGTGTCCATATCACCATGTGGTGCTGCATGGGGGAGCATGAGATATGAATCCACAGCGATGATGCAGGCTCCCACCATTTGACAAGGGTGGCTGACGACACACTAAATAAACAAGACAGCATTAGAGAAATAAAGAGCGAGAGGAAATACATTTACAGAAGTAAGCTCATGAATTTGTTCAGTCAACGTACAACCTAAGGACTAAGTTATATAATATTTCAACTGAATCAGCATTTAATTGGAATCAGTTCCAAAATGATAAACAACATGCCGAAGAGGTCCTTTGTGCGATAGACGTTACTCAACAGGTAGCCAAAAAGTCAAGTGTAATGTGGTTTGCAGCAGATTGCATATTACAACCAAGGCATCCATGCAAAAACTGCATGTTTAACAGAACTGGCTGTTTCAACATGTCTGGTCTAATAATGGTTTCATGACAACACTACACCCAGACAAAGCAGAAGCCTCGTATCTGATAAAATTTTTTTTTTTAATATTTCTTGATGAAGAGGGTCAAGCAGCTCATGACAACAGCCATTTTTATACACACTCTCCCATTTCGAGAGGTTCAAAAGTAACGGAACAAACTAACGTGAATTTGAATATAAGGAGCCATTTTGGATGAAATTTGGATGAAATAATTATGCAAGCCAATATCTCCCTGAAGTCTAGAACCCATGGACATCACCAAATGTTGTGTTTCCTCCCTTGAGTTGCTCTACTTGAACTTTACTGCAGCCAACTTAGCTGATGTTTGTTTGTGGGTCTCTCTGCATTCAGTTTTGCATCTAATAACTTAAAAGCATGCTCTGTTGAGATCAGGTGTCTGACTTGGGCATTGAAAAATATCATATTTCTTGACCTTGAAACTTGAAACTCTTGGGTTAATGTTATGGCATACTCGTGCCATAACACCGTCTCCACCATGTTAGGCAGATAATGTAGCATGCTTTGGCTCACCAGCTGTTTCTCTCTTTCTCCATACTTTTCTCTTTCCATCATTCTGGTACAAGTTAACCTTGATTTCATCTGACTGTAAACAAGCAAAGAGGCAAAAAAAAAAAAAAAAAGTGGATCAGCAGTGGTCCTTAACACAACCATTCAGAATTAAAGCAATTTATGATAAATATAATATATATGTGAAACCTAATAACATTTTAGTGTGCAGTGTCTTTTTTTTTAAAACAGACCTGTGTTGGCTTTTAGATATTTTCTGTCAAAGTCTAATCTGAAACTTCCTGGTCTTAAGCGTAATCAGTGGTTTGCACCTTGTTGTAAACCCTCTGTATTTCCACTGATGACTGTAGACTTTGACAAGTGATACAGCTGCCTCCTCAAGACTCTTTGATACTTGGTTAGATGTTGTGAAGTTGTTTTGTTAACCATGGAAATTATTTTGTCATCATGTACTTTAGTAGTCTCCTGCAGTCTTTCAGGCCTTTTGGTGAGCTGAGTTGCTCAGTGCATTCCTTCTTTTTGCATCAGATTTTTGAGTTGGCCTAAAGTCTCCTAAAATCTTTGCTGTGTCTCTGACAGATTTATTTGAGGTTTTGAGCTTAAAGATGACCTGCGTCGCTTGCACTAAAATGTCTTTGGACCTCATATTTAAAATTACATCAGAATTACATAAAATACAAATTCAAATCTTTGAATCGACCTTAGATATTATGTCTATTTCATTTGTCATGAAATAAGAAGGGAGCTGGCCTCACCTGGCCATGAAACTACTTGTCAGTCTATTGTCCTAGTACTTTTGAATCTCAAAAAATGGGAGACTGCATAAAAATGGCTGTAATTCTTAAACAGTTGATGCTCAATTTTTATAAAACCCCCTGAATTAAAGCTGAAAATCTGCACTTCAGTCACACATCGATTGTTCAATTTACAGTCAACTGTGGTGGGGTACAGAGGCAAAACCTACAAAAAATTGTGCATTTTTTCCAATAATTATGGATAATTGGTTGTTTTTGTTTACTGTAAAAAATTAAAACAACCAACCTGAAAAAAGGCTAAATGTGCAAAATGAAATAATGTGAATAAAGTCAGTCACATAATGAACACCAGTGTATTTAAATACTTATTTACTGGAATACTGAACTTATTATTTACTTAAATCACCAACTAGACTGAAGTCAGTGACCTGGTCCAGCTGAATGACCTGGGGGCGTGGGGTTTCCAGTAAGTCCCCTACTCTGCTGTCCGCTCTCACTCACTCGGCTTTTGTACTGCAGAGGCTAATCAGAGGACTCATATGATCCAGGTTAACAGAGACCTCGAATTTGTGATTCATGATTCAATAGGAAGATTCCACCCATTAACCCGGGTGATTCAGGAACCGGCCAGCACTAAACATAACGTAAAAAACTAGAAAGAAACTTGGACTGAGTGGCAGTGCACTCACTGCTCTGAAGCATGTGCGCAGCCAGTCAGACTGCTACTTCTATTTGCCACTTTTTAATAATTCAGTGAACAGAATATCAACTTAACCACTCTCTCTTTCTCCAACACTGTCGCCCGTACCATGGCATCTCTTTGATTTGTGCTATTTTTAGAGGAAAGATGCATGAGAAGGAAAACCAACAGATCAGAGGAAGTTTTTCTTTAATTACCTGAAGGTGTTGCAAAGCACAACTTAAAAGCCAAAGGAGGTTGAGAGCCCACCTGTGGTTTACTGTGAACTTGGAAGTGAGCCGATTCGGTTACCCAGCTGGAGGGGTGTGCTCGAGTGTCATCTAAATAATTTAGTGTCTTTTGTACGCAAAGCAGCAATGAGTTCTTAGTAGTGTGCTTATATGTTCATGGGTCTGTGTTCATGGTGAAAGTGGACATGGAAGGTTTGACATAATGATCATAATTCACAAATTAAAACAAACAAACAAACAAAACTGAATCATGCTGTTACACAAGTGGCAGAAGATTCTTTTTATGGTGTAAGATCAAGTCTGTGGCCCGGGGCACTGAAGATCAGAGGGCAGCTCCTCTGCAACAGTTAATGAGCTTTTAAAGAGATAGGCTAAATCAGCTTCCTTCCTGTCCCAGTTAATGCTGTGCATACATGAGGCACACATAAATGCAGCTGTGAGTTCTGCAACACAAATACACACACACACACAGTGTTCTGAACCCAGGAGTCCCATCATACATGATGTCAGAGTGGGAAGGTCCAGTGGACATTTGCTGCATTTCACTGCTAACATGCACACACTGACACTGAGGAATTAAGCCAATACAGGAAAAACTGAAGTTACTCCAACGGTCCGCTAAAGACTCCAAAAGTGGCTCAGACACCAAAGATTCCTGTGTTGAAAAAAAAACATAACTCTATAGTAGAAATAAATGTTTTTACAACCTGGTACAAAAAAGGGTTTTGGTAGTGGTAATTTCCCCAATTTTACAAAGGGTACAAAGGGTGAATTTTGCCCATTCATACTGTAAGGTGTAAAGTTATGAAATATTAAAGGTGTGGCTGGTTTGAGACGGGTGCTGTCTGGTCATGTTTAGTGTTTGGTTGCACTAAAAGACACTCTAAGAAGTCAGATTGGCTGGTGCTACCCAAAGTTAGCATCCCATTAAAAAAAAAAAAAATCAGAGCAAATTAGCCTAGCTAGAGCTAGCACAAGGTGACAACTCCACAGGTCTCCCCTAATTCAGACATGCTGGTATTCGCTTTTAAAATAAACACACAAACAATACAACAGCCAATCAGGCTTAAATACAACAAACTACTGGTTGACTGTCCATCTTTTATATACAGTCAGTGGTTATTCCCCTGCTATCATCATATTTCCTGGCACTGTTAGAATGGCCAAAATATAACAGTACTGGGCAGCATGGTCCTTTCTTATTATGAAAACCAGCCCACAGAGTCCCTCCAACATACATCCTACTTCTGCTGTAAACACTGTGTGTGCACAAATGTGTATGAATCCACAGCTCAAAATAGTCCCAAATAAATTCACTGTCAGTGGAACTACTACATTATTTTTTAAGGTCTGACACAGACAGGACAGCATCTTATTTATCTTTGTGGAGGGTAATAATAAAATAATAAAGCAATGTGTGTGGGGGGGGGCAGAGAGAAGTCAGTTGTAGTGAGTGGGTGGGTGGGAAAAGGAGGAGAGATCCCCCGCAGCAGTACTGGCCCATTGTGACTCACAGGCTAAATGAGCCAGGCTTGTTGCCCCCTGATGCTCTGTGACCTAGATTGAGAGACGCAGGCAAGGCTATAATCTCTCATTTCTCTCCCTCTCTCTCAGTATGGAACAGGCTGCCGACATGAAACCTGCATCTCCTCTGCAGCAGCATCGCTGACAGACAGCAGGGAGGATGCTGTTCTCTAGAAAATCCACTCATCAGCCTGGCCTTTGCAACAGGGACTGCAAAATCATGAGGGGAAAAAAATACTACATGAAATACCACATGTAACTGCAGTCTTTCTAGAATCTGTGCTTACCGGTCATGTGATGTACTTATATTCAAACACATCCATGCAGAAAAGAACAGTGCAGATGGCATATATCACCAGTCATGAAATTAACATTACAAGCACCAAAATCACATCTACTTTTGAACACTAATAGCAAAATGCTGTTTGTTTGTTTTTAAGTCACGCTAGCAGCATAGCAGCTGCTAGCTAAATTTAATCTGACAGTCTTCTCAAATATCTCATCCACTGTTGAATAGATTGTCATAAAAATGCAAACGTATAGTCATGATCTTCAAACAATACGCCATGGCAAAATGTGCAAACTACTATAAAGGTGGTTTTTAAGTCTATCTGTGGTCAACAGTGTTGGAGGTACACCAAATGGAGATACATCCTATGTGAAAAAACACTGCTGTGGGGCCATACTGTAGACAGGGCCCATAGGCCCCAATTGGTCAGATTTTGTCAACACGATAGTGCCACAACTGTACAAACTTTGCTAGTGGTGAGTTGAACCCAAAATAAAGCATGAGTTCAAAGATGGATGTGTGTCAATCCATGACTGCTGAATAAAGTGCCAAAAGTAGGGCAGTCAAGGGGCCTATGGGCCCTTCCTACAGTATGCAGCCCCCTACACCAATGTTTTTTCATATATGATGTATCTCCATTTGACATATAAAAATAAAACACAAGCCACGATAGCATAAACGGTGTTGTTTTCAACATTGGATACCACAGAGTATCCAATGGGATAGGTGTGTGAAAGTCCTAGCTCAAGGGCAGGTGTGATCTGACAACTAACTGATGTCACAGCTGCTCTGATCCCATCACAGCAGTCTTTAGTCTTTAACAGGACGCAAACTAACATACTTAATATGAAGAGAGAAGCTGCTGATACTATGAATCCCAAAAGCTTTTAGGCTGACTGGCTTAAACAGTTATGGTTCAGAGCTACAAATTCCAGTCCGGTTCAATCAGCAAGTCTTTAGCCCCCCTCAAAGGTTTTCTTTGTGTTCATACAGTCACGGAGGTTAAAGTAGGCGGAGTTGCTCTCTCTCTCTCTCTCTCTCTCTCTCTCTCTCTCTCTCTCACACACACACACACACACAAATACAGATGAATAAACACCCACACTGCGGCCCACAACTATTTCTGTAAAAAAATATGCTGATACACATTTTCACCCACATTTTCTGTTTGTTGCTAGGGGAGTCCCATCTATGTGGACAACAATGGGGGGATTGTTGCCATGTATAAGATATCCATGAGAAAGCTTCAGACTCACTGGGGGTCCAGCTGCTGCTCGCCTTGTACCATTTGCCTTTTACATGCCGAGTATATGCTGAGCAGACAGCAAGGGCACTTTATCTCACTAGAATTTGTGCATACAGAAACAGGACATCTGGACAGCAGCGAGCCTTTTCATTAGCAAAAGAATCATGTCTGAGCTAAAGTTACAAATGATGCTCTCACCCTCTGAGGCTCAGTCTTCAGAAGAGGGACAAGTGGTGTCAACTTACCTCACAATCTCACTAAAAGACTGTCACGGGTATCTCGGACTGTGCTCAAAGACCCCTGCTTGTTAAGCCAAAAAGACCAGCAACAGCTGCTCCAGGCAGACCATTTGATAGGAATGAAGCAGCAGTTGTTTGCATGGTTATAACAAAGCAAAAACACCTACGACTGTAAACAGAAAACGAGGGGACTGAGATCAGTTGTCTTCAAATCAACTCTGACTTGAGTGAACGTGGAGTACTTTGAAACGTGCTGGATATATTAATGATATGCACGAGTGTTCAAAGGTCTTGCTGCTTTTGAAAGAAAAGCACATTTGCTTTCACCTATTATAAGATAAAATGTACTAGAAAGAAATCATTCATCATAGATATTTATCATTTTTAGCAACCTCACTCCTGTGACCCAATAGCCCATGGTGTTAACTGGTTAAAGAGCTAGCCAACTGTATTGAGCAACAGCTCAAGCTCAGCTTTTCTTCTAAGAAAAGAACACTATTCCATGCTGAAGACAACAGTGTCCTTCACAAACCAGCACAATCTGTCTCTTAGTGCCACTGAGGACTCAAGAGGCGCCTGTTTCTCAAACTAAAGACTCTGAAGCCTCCGATGTACTTGTGTTCTTGCTCTCCATTTTCTTTCTATTCAAGAGCGTGCTTGAAGTGGTGGTACACACCTGGAGCTGGCATTGAATAGGCTTCATTTAATTACAGAAAAAACTCCCAAAAGTTTCTGAATTAAGTTTTTTCCTTTTGGCCATTTTAGAACTATAATAAGACCTGCAAAAACCAATTCTCCAGACACTCTAACTCAATTTATAGCTTATTTTATCAGTACAACAATTGTTGTTTGAATGGGTCCAAATGTTTGACTGTTACTGTGTATATATGTATGTTTATAGTATATATATATATATATATAGGGCTGGGTGATATGGACCAAAAGTAATATCTCAATATTTTTTAGTTGAATGGCGATTTACGATATAAATCTCAAGATTTTTTCTTCCCAAAAGGTTCAGTTCAATTCAATTCAATTTTATTTATATAGCTCCAAATCACAACAAACAGTTGCCTCAAGGCGCTTTGTATTGTAGGTAAAGACCCTACAATAACATAGAGAAAAACCAACAGTCAAAACGACCCCCTATGAGCAAGCACTTGGTGACGGTGGGAAGGAAAAACTCCCTTTTAACAGGAAGAAACCTCCAGCAGAACCAGGCTCAGGGAGGGGCAGCCATCTGCCACAACCGGTTGGGCTGAGAGGAGAGAGACAGGACAAAAGACATGCTGTGGAAGAGAGCCAGCAATTAATAATAATGATTAAATACAGAGTGAAATATAAACAAATAAATAAGGTGAAT